>JAWZYV010011963.1:0-272346 GCA_038373885.1 Cheiracanthium punctorium
AATTAAAAACATTTATGAAGGGACAGGGTACCTCTTCAGTAGCATAAATTGGAGTTTAAAAGGGTTAAATCGTTTGAAAATAAACGTTGTTTTTCAAAACACAAGTGTTAAACAAAGTTTAAAAATGAAGATAGAAAAAAAAATTATTTGGGAAAAAAACATCAACTTTAATAAATATATTTTGAGACATTAAATAACTGTCCGGCTGTGATTTTAACAAGTTATTCTAATTTTGATATTTTAAGCAATGTTAGAGGTACAGTGTCTCTCAAAATTTACAGTAACATGAGTTAATAGTACAGTCAGTTACAGTGAGTTAATAGTCATTATTATAATATATTTCAAAAGTTAAATCTAAGCTTACCTTAAAAGATATTTCTATTGAGGGTATATCCAATACACATAATTTAATTACAATTGATTGTTCATCAGTTTTAATATAATTCCATTTGGGATAGTTCATTATGCAGTCACGTATGTACATTTCAGCTTGATGGATATCTTTTATTTTATTTAGTTCAGTCTCATTAGCGTATGTTATTAAACTTGTATTTAAAGACAGCTGGATATTTTCGTTTTCTTTGTCGTCACGAGTTTTTCTTTTTTTGGGCACTGTGATATTTAAATGAGGTGTGGAATCATGAATATATGTTGGAAACGCATCAGGAGTCAAAGCAGGACTGGCTCGGGGAATCTTATGTATATTCCAATCTTTGTCCTTCCAAATATCTTCTCGAACAATCATCTCACTGGCAAAATGTTTAATGCAAACTCTAGTATTTTTGTGAATTTGAAATTTTGCTGATGAATCCTGTTAATCCAGAAATTTCTTTGTTTCTCATCGTTCGGGAACCGGAAACAAGTTACGTATGGCGGATCGTAGTTCGATCTGCAATGAGGAACAACACATTTGAAAGGCATAACCTACAAATGAAATAAAAAACATATTTTATTGGTAATTTAGATTAAATGTTATTATAAATTAATTAGGTTTTAAATTAATCAAGCTTTTGATTCATATTTTAAAACCATTAGTTAATTACTAATACAAAAAAGTAGAGAATGTAAACAAGCTCAACACATTAACATTAAAATTATTTTTTATGTAATAAAATAAATTACTTACTATTTGTCTGATTTCTTTCTTTCTTGCACTATTCATCTACACATATGCATCAATACAAGCTATTTTAAGTAAAATAATATTACATTATGTGAGAGATAAAATGGATGACTGTTGTTCTTAACTTCCATTTAGAATGAAATCGCGAACGATGGCAGACGAACAGAATAATTTTAAACCTTCCGCCTTCGGTTGGTCACGTGATCGTATTCCCAAGAATCAGCGCGCTGGCCTATTACTGGAGAGGGCTGTGGCTAGCAGCTAGCGAGTTTGTTTTGATTTTAACGGCGATCTCATGATGGCTGAAAGTGGCCTTGCTAAGCAATATAATAGATCGAATAGAAATAAAAGGACTCGCAAAAGTGTTTTAAAACATTTTAATAACGATATAAGTTCAGTAGTCAGTTTTGTAAAGATAATTTTTTGTACAAAGGCATACAGATTAAACTCGCAAAATAAATTTGCGATTTGTATTTGTTTTCGTTAGAGTTGGAATGTTAAAGTTTTATTGTGAGTATCTTTTAAGTTTTATTGTTTCTTTACGCCTTTATATTAATTATACTCTTTTGCAATACATAAACTGCAATTCATATTCTTTCTAACACTGCTGATTAATGCACATTACACACTTATACAGAGTACATTGCAATAGCATTTTCTTTTCTTTTCTTTAAATCACACGATTTCTTGTAATGTGCTTTTAATTAAGTACCCTACATTTATTACGTTAGTGCTTAAAATATACTACTGTAATATGTTGCACTTAATTAGTACATGTAAAAGTGCTCAATTTTCACCAGTTGATAAGGTGTTTATATTTTGTGTATATCTTAATATTCACCTAACTTTACGATTTATTTTAAGTTATGCGTGTTTTACTTTGTGTGCTACATTTATTAAATTTATTTAAAATATTATAAATTATCTTGTTTAATTAACATACTACACAAAATGTTGGATAATTTATTAAACTACCCGATTATTTATTTCTGTCTATATAATAATATTCAAGCATTTTTTGAAAAACTTTATTATTTAAGTTTTTCGTGTCTTCTAAATGTGCTAATTTGTTAATTTTATTATTTAAGATATAACTTTTTTTGTTTAATTAGCATAACTTGCAAGAATATCTTTCTCAACATCCTTGCAACAATATTAGGCGAACTCCAAGCAGCTGGTTTTGTAAAAAATATAACAGTTCAATAGGTCTTAACTTCTATAGAAATTTGTATTCTATTGCACACACCAACAGCCACATAATTTGGAAACTTTGGTAATTTACATAATTTTTTTTTTTGATTCATTGATAGTAGTAACATAGGAACAGCATTTGTGCTGTGACACTACTCTTTCCCAGGTGGTATATAGGGTGATTCAAAATTAGAGGGACAAACATTTAGGAAGGGTAGAATACACCAAGATGGCTCAGAATCACATATCAATGTGGCACCGGAAATGTCTTCTTCATGTATGTGTTAATAATCACATTAGAAGAAGTGTTGAACTGTGCATCTAATTTCTTAGCCAAGTTTCATAAAGAATGGGCTCTCCGCTGACAATTTCATCAATGTAATCATTAAAAAAATCTGAATTAACAATTTTTATGAAGTGCCATTTGTGAAAGATGCATTAGTTTTTGAAAAAACTGGACCAGAAATTTCACGGTTACTTCAACATGTCTTCTAAGTGATTATTAAAAGGTTCAAGACTATGTTTCCGACCTCTCATTGCTTTGTGATTCTGGACTGTCTTGTTATAACCGGACCTACGTTTCCTGAAAGTTTGTCCCTCTAATTTTGAATCACCTTGTACACAAGAATGCTGAATAGTTTTGAATTCCATATTTTAACATATATTTATTACACGTAACACATGTATGTGCAATCCCTGATTTTAAGAAATTACTGGATATGCTTTAACAATGGGTTTCAAGATTTTATTCTTCTTGTAAACACCTTCTATAATTTAAAAAATATTGATAAGTGCTGTATGTTGTCGAGTATTAGTATATTCTTTTTTTAAAACAGATTCCCAAGATTGTTTTTACAAACTCCTTCTCAGATTAAAAAATCAAAATAAATCCCTAGTGTACTAATACATTTTTTCCCCATGTGTGTATGTGTGTGAACTCTTTTTTTCCCCCCACATCTCATGACTGGTTAGATACAAATAATATATCAGGTTGTAACGAAAGTTTTCCGCCAACAAAAAATTCCAAACAAAGTTAGAAAAAGAACCTGAAAGGAGTACCTTTAATGCGGATAGTAATCACCACCCACATCTATAATTTTCTACCAAAGTTTTGGTAGTTTTTCAAAGCCTTCGGCCAAGTAACATGGGGGGCAAGAGACCAAAACATAATTTTCAAATGCCAAAAATCGTTTGACAAAATATGAGGAAACAGGCGAATGCGAACTGTTTGCTGAGATCATATCTGAGGTGGCGGGAAACTTTCGTTACAACCTAATATTATATATATTATATATACATACATATATCAACCGTAAAGTATTATAACTCATTTATAAAAAGTCTCTAATTATGAGATAATGCAATTAAACTGTTTACAAATGATTTTATGTAGTTTTTGAAATGTGTTACCTCCTCTCTCATAAAAAAGTATCTTTTGCAACTGAAAATTCGCAGGAAAATTGCCGTTTTTGAAAACTGCACACAATTCACTAATTTTGGGCAAACATGGTTTGCAAACGATAAACTTTTTTGTTGTTTTTTATCTTTTATGTATGTAGTTTTTACTTTCCGAACATGTACCATGTAAGGGAAGTATTGTAATCATGAAAAAATTCGACTTCGAAATTTTGGTGTTTTTACACGTTTTGAGGGCTTCTGAATCCATTTATGCTATTTTTACGAGATGTATGTATGTATGTTTGTATGTGTGTGTGTGTGTGTGTTTGTGTGTATGTGATTGAACACGATAGCTCCTGAACGGAGCATTCTATTGAGCTCAAATTGGGTATATATGTTATAAACCACCGTCGCAAGACCGTTATTGATTTTGGTGTGTATAAGACTTATAGTTTTTTTTTACAGGGCTACGACAAAGATTTCTCTTACATTATGCCTATAGGGGGTGCGGCGGCAGCACTTTGCGTTATGTCCCTCTCCACCTCCAGGACACGAGTCTCCAAGAGAATCGACTTGAATGCACGAGAGGGTTTTCGCAACCAGGCCAGTTTTTTCCACAGAAGCAGAGTTATGCTAATGTGAACCGTGTTGCTATGTGAACAGCGACACTATATAAGGTCTAGCTAGTTACTAACGTATGTAGCGAGTTACTACGCCTGGGGTATAGTCCCCTTTTTGTATTCGGCACAAGGTGCCAGTTTGTGTTTTATCTGTTTTATGTTTTCGTTTTAATAAAGTGTTATGTTGGGAAAAGTTGTGTTCAATCGTGAATACACACATGTACAATGAGAAGGGCAAAAAGTTATCATCTGCCACTTCAACTGGTGACCCGGAATAGGACAAACCCATCTTCTGTAAGAAACAAAGTGTGCTACTCTGGAAGTTCGATCGATGTTCAAAGTCAAGCCTCTTCAGCAGCTTTGGCAAGATCTACAGTCAAGCTGGCCCTCGGGGAGTTTGTTGGAGCCGCCCTATTGCAAAGAACGGTGTTCTACGGGTAAAGATTTCCTCTGGTCTGCTGCCTCGACTTTCCTGCGCGCACCGTCATCAAGTATTTGAAGACAACGGACAAGACAGGTGGCAAGTTTTAAACAAACATTTATACATTTTTCTTCATCCCCATTTAATTGGTTGCTCGGTCAGGCTTTCTAAAAATGAATGGTGAAACGTCTGTAGAGGAGGTGAAAACCGGCGACATTAGTCGCGTAGCTCTCAAGTTACCACCCTTTTGGGAAAAATTTCCAGATTTATGGTTCGCTAATATAGAATCACAATTTCACATCGCGAACATTAGTGAAGATTCTACAAAATTTTATTACATAGTGTCTAGTCTAAATGCTGATATCTTAAGTTATGTAAGTGATGTAGTTTTAACACCTCCCCCCACTCTAAAGTATGATACCTTAAAAAAACGGCTTTTAGCCGAATTCGCGGATTCCGAACAAACAAAGATAAAGCAATTACTTTCGGAATTAGTGTTAGGAGATGAAAAACCTTCCCACTTACTAAGGAAAATGAAGCACTTAGCACCCGATAAAACAGACACCGAGTTTTTAAAAAACTCTATTTCTACAAAGATTGCCTAAAGACACTCAAGCTATCTTGTCTGTATATGAGGGTACTTTAGATACATTAGCTCTCATGGCAGATAAAATTGTAGAAGTCACGTGTAATTCTAGTTCAGAAATACAAAGTCTAGACACTCATACTACTAACTCGGAAAATGAGGTGCAGGAATTAAAAAAACAATTGACAGAACTAACCCTAAAAATTGACAAGGTCTTGCAAGATAAAGATAAATTTAGACCACGCACTCTTAGTCGTACGAGACTCATTAATAATAAATTTCAGCGTAATCCCCCACACCGTGCGACACCCTCTACTCGGTCAACACCCTCCCACTCCTCTGAAACGGTGTGCTGGTATCATAAAAAATTTAAAGATCGTGCTCGCAAATGTCTAGGGCCGTGCAATTATAACTCCTTAAAAAAACTAGAGGGCCGGTCGCATTATACGGCGCAATGTGACTATACGTACAAGGACGTTATAAGTCGCCGTCTTTTTATTAGAGATAAAATATCTGGGGTGGAATATCTAATTGATAGTGGCAGTGATATCTGCGTTTTACCCAGAGCAAAAAATACTCAGTATAATGGACCTAAAAATATTATATTGTATTCTGCTGATGGATCTCGTATCAAAGTCTACGGAACTAAATTAGTAAAACTCGATCTTGCGTTAAACCGGTCTTTTCAGTGGCCTTTTGTGGTCGCAGACGTTAGCAGACCAATAATTGGTGCTGATTTTATAAAACACTTTGGCTTATTAATTGATCTGAAAAGACTTTGTTTACGCGATCCAAGTTCGTCCAAGGCAGCTCTAAGTTCCGCTTGCAACGAGAGTTCGTCTAACGTTAGTCTACTTGCTAAGGATTTAAAAATTAAAAATATATTACGAAAATTTCCCGACATACTTAAACCGTATCCTTCTAATATGAAAGTAAAGCACAATACAGTGCATAAAATTGAAACAACAGGACAACCTGTATTCGCACGGCCACGGCGTTTAAATCCATTGAAATTAAAAATAGCTAAACAGGAATTTCAATACATGCAAGAAAAGGGAATCTGTAGACCTAGTAACTCGTGTTGGGCCAGCCCTTTACACATGGTCCCAAAACCCAATAGTACTGATTTTCGTCCGACTGGCGATTACAGAGCTTCAAATAAAATTACTATTCCTGACAGATATCCCCTTCCCCATATACATGATTTTGCTAATGAACTTTACGGAAAAAAAATATTTTCCAAAATCGACCTCATCCGTGCATACCATCAAATCCCAGTGCACAAAGACGACATTCAAAAAACCGCTATTACCACACCTTTCGGCTTATGGGAATTCAAATTCCTTCCCTTTGGGTTGTGTAATGCAGCTCAAACTTTCCAAAGGTTCATATCTGAAGTCCTACAAGACTTAAACTTTACATTTGCTTACTTAGACGACATTTTAATAGCCAGTTCAAATGAGAAAGAGCACATGACTCATCTTGAAACTCTGTTTAAAAGACTAAACAAATACGGCATTAGAATCAATTTGTCTAAAAGCATTTTTGGGGTCACTGAACTACCATTCTTAGGTTACTTGGTTAACGAACACGGCATAAAACCGCTGCCTAGCAAAGTTAAACCAATTTTAGACTTCGAACAACCCCAAACATGTAAAGGCTTAAAACGCTTCTTAGGACTCTTGAACTTTTACAGACGGAATGTCCCGCAGGCTGCTAAATTACAAGCGCCTCTAAACGAGCTTTTAAAAGGCTATAAAAATAATAGCAAAAAGGTTATTTCGTGGACAACCGAAACACTAGAAGCCTTCACGAAGTGTAAGGAATCGCTAGCTAGCGCGGCATTATTGGTACATCCCAACCCAGACGCACAGCTTTGCTTATGCACCGATGCAAGTAGTACATCTATAGGCAGTTCTCTCCACCAGATCAGCTTAAAGCAGGATACACAAGTAATCGAGCCCTTAGCATTTTATTCTGCTAAGCTCACACCTGCACAGCAGAAATGGTCTACTTATGACAGAGAATTGTACGCTATCTACGCATCTATCAAGTATTTTAAGCACTTTCTCGAGGGCCGTGTTTTTACGGTTTTCACGGATCATAAACCAATCACGTTCGCCTTTAATCAGAAGGGAGATAGATGGTCTCCTAGGCAACTGAGACAACTAGACTACATCGGTCAGTTTAGTACGGATATTCGCTACAACCCGGGACGCGACAATATCCCTGCCGATTTCTTTTCTAGAGTCGAATCCATTACCTTCCCGAGTACATTAGATTACTCAGCAATCGCAAAGGCACAAGAGGGTGACAAAGAACTTGAAAAACTAATCAGTACACACACTAAATTAGTATTTAAACGAATGACAATTCCAGAAACTCAAACTCCCTTGTATTGTGAGGTATCTACAGACAAAATTCGTCCGTATATTCCCGAATCCTTTCGAAAGAAAGTATTTGACAATTTACATAACTTGTCTCACCCAGGTATGAAGGCCACAGCTAAGTTGCTAAGTTCTCGTTTTATTTGGCCTGGCATTCAAAAGGATTCGCGGACTTGGACGAAATGTTGCATTCCTTGTCAGTTGACTAAGACGCAGAGACATACGAAAACTCCAATACAGAATTATACTGTTCCAAGAGATAGATTTGACCACGTACACATAGATCTAGTCGGTCCTTTACCCGTAAACAAAAATTTTAAATATTTGATTACAATGATCGACAGATTTACACGTTGGGTTGAAGCAGTACCCGTCACTAACATAGCCAGCGACACTGTTGCTAGAGCGTTTTACGAAAACTGGGTAGCAAGGTTTGGCGTGCCCACAACTATTACAACCGACCAGGGTCGGCAATTTGAATCTTGCTTGTTTAATTCTCTTTTACATTTATTTGGGATAAAAAGAAATCGTAGTGCATCTTATCATCCACAGGCCAATGGCCTTATAGAGAACTGGCATAGAGGGTTGAAAACTGCGTTGAAAGCCTGTCTGACCGACCAATGGTTGGAAAAATTACCTACTGTTCTATTAGGACTTCGGTCCGTCTATAAGGAAGAGTTGAGAGCAACCACGGCTGAGCTGGTATACGGCATTTCGCTTCGACTCCCTGGAGAATTTTTCCAGCCCTCTGCAACAGATATTAATGTTCCAGACTTCATTCGACAACTAAAGCAGCAGATGGAGCACCTAGTACCTCGACCAACGTCTTATCACGGCCGTGAACAAATATTCATTCCCAAATCACTAGCCACGTCCAAAGATGTATATGTCCGTAAGGACTCTGTGAAACCACCGCTGTGTCCACCGTACGACGGACCATTTCCTGTGCTAATGAGAACCAATAAATTTTATAAAGTTTTAATGAAAGGCCAGGAAAATATAGTCACCGTTGATCGATTGAAGCCTGCTTTCACTTTGAACGAGCAACAGGTAAAAAGTGCTGATCTGACCAGAAACACTACAGTCACACGCGCAGGACGTACCAGCAAACCCCCGGAACGTCTGCAAGTTCGTTTCCATTAGGAGGGGGGTTACTGCGGCGGCAGCACTTTGCGTTATGTCCCTCTCTACCTCCAGGACACGAGTCTCCAAGAGAATCGACTTGAATGCACGAGAGGGTTTTCGTAACCAGGCCAGTTTTTTCCACAGAAGCAGAGTTATGCTAATGTGAACCGTGTTGCTATGTGAACAGCGACACTATATAAGGTCTAGCTAGTTACTAACGTATGTAGCGAGTTACTACGCCTGGGGTATAGTCCCCTTTTTGTATTCGGCACAAGGTGCCAGTTTGTGTTTTATCTGTTTTATGTTTTCGTTTTAATAAAGTGTTATGTTGGGAAAAGTTGTGTTCAATCGTGAATACACACATGTACAATGAGAAGGGCAAAAAGTTATCATCTGCCACTTCAGGGGAAATTCTTGAAAGTGCGCTAGCGTTTAAACGGTATATTTGATTGAGCTCAAATTGGGTATATATGTTATAAACCGCTATCTTAAGACCGATATTAATTTGGAAGTGTATAGGACTTATAGTTTTTCTACAGGGCTACGACAAAGATTTCTTTTACGTTATGGCCTATCGGGGGAAATTCTTACAAGTGCGCTAGCATTTAAACAGCACCTTCGATTGAGCTGAAATTGGGTATACATGTTATAAATCACCATCTTAAGACCGGTATTGAGTTTGGTGTGTATAAGACTTATAATTTTTTTACAGGGCTATGGCAAAAATTTCTTTTATATTATGGCATATGGGGAGAAATTCTTGAAAGTGCGCAAGCGTTTAAACGGTGCATTCGATTGAGTTTCAATTTGGTATATATGTTTGAATTATTCATCGATTAAAATTTATTTAAATGCGTGGTAATGATCTTAATCGTAAGTGTTCGGAAAGTCGAGTGGAGTCCCTCCAGATTTTTATCTTAAAATGTTACCCTTAAGCAATGTCTTTTTTTTTTTTTAATGTGTTGATGAATAAGCCCCCCTACCCCGGATCCGCCACTGGCTCATATTTTAATTATAGCAGCGTTACTGTAAATAGGCACTAATCCGGTACCGTGCCATTATATTATAGTCACTGTTAAGGTACCAGGCCAGTGCCTTTATTTTTAATAATAGCCGGCACCCGGCCGTTTCATTTTGGGTATTATAAACTCCATGGGCCAGTGTCTTTATTGTGAGTAACGGCCGGCACATGCAGTATGCCAGCAGAGTGCCGTTGCCTTCCCGGGCTTCTGGCAAGGTACTTCTCGGGCGACCACTTTTGGTACGATTCAGTTACTTTTTGCAGTGCCGGGCCAGTGCTGGACGTAAAGGCAGAAAGGCACTGGCAAGGTATTCCGCCAGCAGGTGTGTGTTTGCTGGGTAATGGTTGCCAGATTTGGCATAATATCATTCATTCCTTTGCAACAAAGCGTTTCCAGGTATCTAGAATCGCGTGAAATTTACAAACATGAGTTATAATTACGCCCATTTTACGCCAAAATAAAAACTACATGAAATAAGTAACTCAAAATGTGTTACACAAAGTTGACAATTTTCAAATAGTAAGTTCTGTTAGACAACAGGAGTTTAGAATTAGCGATTATTCGTTTTTCCAAAACAGACTAACTAATATCTTGAAAATGAAAAATAATTAAAATGCAGATTATTTTAAAGCCGGTTCGGTCCAGCTGGATTATTTGCTGCCAGTAGAAATATTTGGCGGCGTTAACTATGCCATTATAGCAGTTATAGTACACTTTGGATATTTGCTAGCGCAACGAGATGGTATAATTCGTGGTGTTAAGTACGCCAATCTGCAAACGATTATGTAAATGAAAATATGGATAACGGTTTTCCGGTAACCTTAAATGAACAGTAAATATATGTTTTGAGCATGTGTAAATCGCCAAATAATGAAGAGTCGCCATGGGTGGCAAGCTATCCTATCTGTTCCGTAGCTTTTATTAATTTTACATGTACGCAAGTCGCCAAATAATGAAAAATCGCCATGGGTGGCAAATTCGCAAGGTGTCCAATAGGTTTTACATTATTAAAAATACAGCTGAAACAGGTGTTCTGATTTTATTACGCTTTAGCTCCTAATTAATATAACTTTTGAATAGCAACATTAAATATCATTGTATTTCTGAGGAGTGCAAATAACTTTTCCAGCGATTACCTATAAGCGGAGTCCGCACTCAAGGTGGAGTGTAGCTAAGGTGACCATACGTCCCGTTTTGAACGGGACATTCACGTTTTTAGGGGGCTTGTCCCGTTGTCCCAAGCACAGCTTCGGGACACCGTAATGTCCTGTTTTTAGAAAATGTCCCTTGCAATGACCCGTTTTTAGAAAGAGAGCAATCCACGGTAACGATTTCAATAAAGGCCGCTAAAAGTCTAAAATCATCCAACGGCAGTGTCTGTAAAAAAACAAAACAAAACCTGACCTCCCTCCCTCCCCTCTCAAGCACGGGCGTAGCCAGACGGGGGGATATCCCGATATCCCCCCCCCCCGAAATTTATGGATTAGTGATGAAATTCCGTCTATTTATACACATATAAGTTCATATCCCCCCCGAAAATTTTTCCAGGTGCATATCCTCGCCCCCCTCCCCCGAAAAATTTTCCTGGCTATGCGCCTGCTCTCGAGACACAAAGAAAACGCCGGGGGATGTATTGTTTTGTGTTTGTTCTTTTAATGTTCTTTTTTGTCAACTATTTAAATTTATTTTTTATTTCTTTTTTTAAAGTCATGTTCCTCTTTTGCTTATTCCTCCCTTCCCCCCACCCCCATCTCCACTTTATTTTCCCATTTCACTCTGGTTTTCTAAGAATTTTGTTCCTTCCGAATGACAATTTCCTATTTTGTGTGTGTCCTTTTGTTTACATTTCTCGCTTTCCTACTTTCCTCCCTTCTGTCGGATGGTGTTTTTGAATTCGAAGAAGGGCCTACACCTTGTATCACCCGAAACTTACGTCTTGCACTATTTTTTATAGTATATGTGTGTTTTAGCAAAGTTTTTTTTTTTTTTTCATTTTACTTTGGTATTAACATTAACACAAGTTCTTTTCCTCGTTTTCTTAACAACTTAAAGATACCCAGACCTGTAAATACATTCTCCCTAAACTATTATCTTAAAAACAGTAGATGTCCCGTTTTGAGGAAGAAAATAAATACACTATTACCAAAAAAGTAGTAAATGTCCAGTTTTGAAGGGAAAAATAAATGGTCACGTTAAGTATAGCTCAGCAGGGATGGACCTGAGACGAAAAATAAGCGTCTCGCGTCTCCCAAAATAGCCTAAAAGCTTGTCTCGTCTCGCAAAAATCCCTATATCGCAATGTTAAAAATGTGTGTCTCGTCTCGCAAAAAAGCTGTAAATCTCTGTCTAGTCAAGCAAAAAAGTCGTCTCGCGTCCATCCCTAAGCTCAGGACCCGTACAACACGGATTCCCATAACAAAATATCTTCCGTGTTATGAGGGGGAGGGCATTTAGTGTGAAGTTTAAATTTTTATGTACCAATGAACATGCAAGAACCAAGCAATGTGTAGCTCAGTAACATTCTGTATGATCCAAAGTATCATACGAATAAGGCTTATTAGGGGCCGAATGCCTCACGTAGCGAGTCTGGGGGCCTTGGCCCCTAGTATTAGTTAAAATAATTCTGACCCCCAGTCATTATTAAGTATTAATTATTGTATATAGTAAAGTAAAAAGTATTTACGCATTCCAGTGGCGTAGGAAGAAATTTTTCAAAGGGGGGGGATAGGACTACAACGATTCATGTATATGTGTATATATATAATTATATATATATAGTATATATATTTATCTATATATAGTATACATATATATATATGTGTGTGTGTGTGTGCGTGTTGTGCGAGTGTGAAGATAATATGTTTTGTATGACAAAAAAATTCCTCATTGGGAGGGGGATTAAGCCCCTGTAGCTACGCCACTGATATATTCATATATATATACACTGATATATTCATATATATAAATGCAGTACTTTATGTACAATCAATTACTTTATATGTGTGTAAATACATATATGCACACATATATATGTATTTATAAATATATAATAAATATATTTGTAACAACTATTAATTTCAATTCCCCCCCCCTCCAATAAAAGAAAAAAAACGAGAACAGAAAGCACAATTAATTGCCGATGCTTAAAAAGGTCTAAGTATACACACATAATATACAATAAATACATTTTTAATAACAATTGTTCATTTCAATTACAAAACCAAAAAAAAAAAAAAAGATCGCACGATTAATTAATAGGCATGCAAAGCTTGGTTAAATACGTGGAAGTTCTTTTCCCCATGAGCGCATCTTCTAATCAGAGCCCAGTTAAGGGGGGGGGCTGAGGGGGCTGCAGCCCCGGGCCCAGTGAACAAGGGGGCCCTAGATAGGGCCAAGAAAACCCAGTAAATAGAAAAAAATGTAAATTTTATGTGAACCTAAAAATGGATTGGGTTAATTATTTTATTGGAAAATAAAAGTAAAGTTAGTGCGTCGTGATTGTAAATTTTACAATCAAACGATGGCTTTGTACGATTGAAGGTATTGAGTATCTTTGTTAAACATATTCTCATGGATAAACTCAAAATCTATTGAGACAAAATTTTTGCCTGAATAAACAGACTATACACAAAGACATAGATTCTGATGAACAACTAGACATGCTAGAAACTGGAGTAAATGAACACCAGCTTCAAACAGTATCAATCTTCTTCTACATTCTATTGTATTGACAGACAATGTGCAACAGAGACGCCTAATGTTATTAGTGAAGAGTTAGTTTAGGCGTCCAAATGTCAGGAGTATGCAGAGAAATCAACCCGTCAATTGCTATCTCCATATGTAAACTTCACCTAAGGATCGGGGGGAAAGACTGAGAAGAAAAAAAAATGTACCGATGGTACTGTCAAATCCGAAAAAACTAGCCATGTAACTCTTCAAGGATTTGAAAAATTTAAAGTTGAAACTTTTATTTGTGATAGCCGATAGATTAAATTCAGAAATGATAAAACCATACATACTTATAACTCAGTATGCAGCATTTTCAATTTCATTACTAAATTAGGTCTCGAATAAATAAATGAAGAATCAGTTGATAGTTTTTTTTAAGTTTATGGAGGAGAAGTAGATTTTGAAGCCACAAAATCCAAGTCATTCAATTTTCACAATATTTGTTAAGCTGTAGTTTAGAAAAAAAATCACATACATATTTATGATCACATGTTTAAAAACGAGTTAAATGACATTTGTATGTTTATTGCATTACGTATTTATTTAACTCTATCGATATCAGATTGCGAAACCGAGAGAGCTAACTCCAAATTAGAGAGAGCTCTATCTCTTCGAAGAACAAAAATGCAGGGGGGGGGGCTCCGCTGTTATCACAGCCCCTGGCCCTTAAATGGGTAAACTGGGCTCTGCTTCTAATGCATTTCTCCCTAGTCACTTGATGTCTATATTACACTCCCCCATCCCCGCACTATGTACATCTATCATAAGGCATCCCACATCAGGTACACATCAGTACAGAATCCGAGGCGCGCACCGCACAAGGCGCGCGCAAAGACAGTGTATGTTTAACAGTGAATTATTTATATGTATTGTTAGCTCCCATTTTTACGATTTTACAGACGGTGAATGGACATCATCGCTCAAACGCTGTTCTTTGCACTTGCCATAACCCGTTCCAACAGTGAGCCAACAGTGATTCCTTTGGACCCAGATTTTGGAAATACCTGTAGCCTGGAAACGAAAGGGTTAAAAACCATTGATTGAGGTCAAGTCTAAAAATCAAAGTAGTAAATCAAAAAAGCAAATTTAAATTTCAAAATAACCGATTTTAGACACGCAGTTTTTAACTAAGCATGAAAACTCTATTCTATGTAGAGTAAATTCAGTTTCAATTGGGGGGGGTGGCTATAGCCCCTATAGCCCGCCCCCGTAGATCCGCCTCTGGGAAATCGTATTATATTGTTCCAGAAAGCTGCTTGTTTCTTGGTTTTGCGTTCTAAAGTTCAGTTTGTGTCGAAAGTTTAGTAAAAAGTCCACTTGTCAGGATGTAACAGGATCTTTATTGCTTCTCGAACATAGAGAACAATCAGCTGTACAAAATTTACAGGCATTAACAGCCAGTAATGTGTTAAACAGTCCGCTTAGTACATAAGCTTTCACAGATGCTTCATTTCCCATACAAAATAAAATTCTTCCGCAAGCTAAAATTCAATAGAAATACTCGAGGAAAATGATAAATAGTACCTCAATGCAGAATTCACACACAGCATTCAACAGGCTTTTCAAATTAGGCAAAATACTGTTTATTAGGCAAAATACTGTACTGAAGTCCCCAGAAGCACAATTTTCAGGCTAATGCCGTGAACAGAACAGAACGGACGTCCATCTTCTGTAACAGACATACAAACTGGGGCAATCCGCTGCTTTTATATAGGTTACGCCGAACACCGAAGAAGGCTCTAGAGAAAAATATTCCCGGAATATTGTAGAACATACTCGGTTTTGATTTCGCAATAGAGTACATTAGGCTATTGTGTGATGTTAATGCAAGAAAACAAACTGTATAGGGCCCATAGGGAAAAAAGCGCCAAATGTCCGAAATGTCACTAAGCTCGGCGACTTTTTGACGAAATATCGTCAAAAATAAGTCCCCAAAACTGAGGTTAGCTAAGCCCTAACACCAATATTTCTGAAGATTTCTAGAAAACCCTATGTTGACCAATAGGGAAAACCAACACTCTGTATCTCCCGTTCTAGTTAACCGATTTTAAAGCAACAAACTGTAAAAATTAGTTATTTGACGCGTAGAATACGAATTTTAAACTAGTTTAAACCCCAAAACAGCGTAACAATATAGTTTATACTTATCACTGACTCTGGAACGCTTCTGGTTCGCACCACTCCAAAACAAAATTCTTACTGCCTATTTTTTTTCTTTTTAAAAGGTTATGATAAGAAACGTAATAAAGTCAATACCGTTGCTCTGATTTGTCTTTAAATTTTTCATAATTACATAAAATCTGAAAATCCACCCTTATTTCCCATTGTTGACGATTTTGCACTTCAGAAAATTGTTTTAACAGAGTAAAACTTCTCAAATTCTATGTTTTAAGGCCTATTACACAAACAAACTTTCAAGCAATATGGTTAAACAAACCAGTTGCGGAAACTTCTTTCCAGGAAATTTCCCTCGGTTACCTACGGAACGGCCCTTCAGAGGCGAAAATATTGCTGGAATACCAGCCAATCGAAGTGCTTCCTATTTCACCGTCATAAGATGGCGGAAGACGCAGCGATTCCGATCGTAGTGATGAGCGAAGAAAAAAAGTCTTTTAAACGGAATAGCATATGGAAGTAGATCTGATTGAAAGTATTAGTAAAATTCTACATTCAATTTAATCCAAATATTTAAAAAGGTGGCTGAGGCGATATACTACCTATTAACTGCATGGTCTACCAATCGCCAATTCGGCAAATCTCTGAGCGCAGTAGATTTGTTTATTATGGTAACCCTGCATGCTCATATACTTGCCGGAACGAGTTTCTGCTACTGGTTGCGGCAGCCAAATTGCTCGAAATTTTGTTCGTGTAACACGAGGGTTGCCTTTTAAGTTTACAAAAAGTAGGAAGAAACGTAATTTTGGGGGAACAAACTGTTTTATTGCTTTTCAAAATATTTGCCTATAAGATTTATACACTTGTCCACCCGTTCAAACCAAACAGTTTTTAACACTTTCCAACGAAGTTGAAAAGTGTCATAAACACTTTTGACTCACAAACAGACAAACCGAAACCTGTTTTTTCTCACAAACAGACAAACCGAAATCATAAACACTTTCCAACTTCGTTGGAAAGTGTTTATGATTTCGGTTTGTCTGTTGTCCGTCCGTCCGTGCTCCCGTAAATATGCATCGATTTCGACGAAATTTATATATGTTATTTTTACCTTCTGTACCATATACCCTATTGAATGTGGTCTATGTAGCATTTATAGTTTTTCTACAGGAGTACTCAAAATATTCCCGATACATTGCGCTCTATGGGGATATTCTTTAAAGCGTATCATCCTTACTATATAGTTAGGCTGATCCCTGACTTCAAGATAAAACTTCTTCCGCCATTACTGCAAAAAGATTACAAAGTTAACACGAAAAACTTAATAAAATCTACACCGTTTGTACGATCCGCTTGAAATTTTGCATGAATATGTATAAAAATATAGAAAATAATCTGCGCTACTTTAAAAAACTGAAAATCCACCCGTTCCCTCATTTTTAAGCGATTTTTCGCTATTTTCAGCTCCATTTTATTTCCGAGAGTAAAAACGTTGATCATTTGAGTGACAAAATTAGCTACTGCATGTGATAATTACTTCATATTGGCGTCACACTTAATAGGATTTTTCCAGATTTGTATGTTTATTTATTTATTTATTTTAATAAAATGATTTCCTCGCGTATGTCCACAGTGAAATGAAATCGTTGAATGGGGAAAAGTTTCCGCACGTTCCCACAAGAGCATGAAATTCGATTTTAGCACAATAAAAATTGAATATGAAGTTATTTATTTTAGGTGGACGAAGATTAAGTGTAGACACGCTTTCGTGAAACTTTTTTTTTTTTTTTTTTTTTTTTTCTAGAGCCCGTTGCAATTGCCTTCACAACGGGCTTCGACTTCCAGTTCTAGAGATATTCTGCTATTTGAAATAAAACAAAATTGATATATGTTGTTAAGGATTACAAGATGAAGCTTTTCAGAGAGTGTCTGTATAGTTAACCCATTTATGCCTAGTGTCCCTTTTTTGGGACGGCATTTTCCCTATTAGTCGAAAACGTTATTTATTTTTCCTAGCCTTTATTCATAAGTATTGAGCCTCAACTCTACAAAATATTTTAACATGACCGAGTAGGATGTTAATATTTTGATTTTTGTGCATAGTGATTTTGAAAGAAATCATCCCTTGTTCAAGAAGTTGACATCAGAAATTTATCTATTATTTCTGTTATCAGTAAAAATCGAAGAAAGTCGCAAAAATATCCAGGCACAAATGGGTTAAATAGTTCTTCTACAAGAGCACTCAAAATAATTCCAATACAATATGGTCAATGACAAATTAGAGAAGGTCGAAAGTTTAGAGAAAAGTCGCCAATCAGTGGCGTAGCGAGGGTTATTAGCGCCCGGGGCGGAGCTTCAGTTTGCCGCCCCTTACATTCTAAGATTAAGACTTTAAAAGGTGACTAATTCTTCTTTAAGATTTAGTGCAGAATGGGGGGGAAAGGTGTTATTACTTTTTTTAAAGTACTATCCGCAGTGGCATACAGTTCTGTTCTTTCACGGCTGTAAGATGAATGTAAAAAGATTAAAACATCTGCAGTTTATGAATAAGAATGATAGATTGGAACATTTCATCTTGTTGATATTCTGTTAAAGCAAAGCACACTAGAGCTATCTGTTAAGGGAGGAATGCCTTGAGCAGGCGACTTTTCAAGGCATTCTAGAACGTATTCACATCTAGAGAAAACCGCCCCAAACTCCTGGCCGTTAAATCGACAGCCGCACGATAGGTCAGAAATCCCCGAACCTTTACCCTTCAGTCATCCACCAATAATGAACAAAAAAGTTGAAGCATCAATGAACATGCTTTGAAGATGTTCGATTTGAGACACAAAGGATCGTGAAATAAAGTCTTGTTTTAAAATAACTGCATATAAGTGGCTTCACTTAATTTAATTTTACAAAAAAAAAAGAAAATCTATTTTCAGACTTTCAGTATAAAAAGAAGTTGCTATGTAAAAAAAAGAAAATTCATTTTTCTGAGGTATCAGCGATCAGTTTTGTGGATTCCAAGCCTATTGTGAAATATATACCATAAATTTTCGCACAAGATAAATATAATTTACGTTTATTTTATGCAATTTTCAAAAAATTTTCACTTAATAAATTTATATATGGTCCCTTAACTCATGAAAATAACACATTTTATTTAATATAAATTAAACTACTGAACATAAAAATTTGAAATTTTGCACAGCCATGTAATATTAATTTCTGCATCTACATCGAAATTTGCGTAGGTCGCTATTCATAATTTTTTTAATATTAATTTAATAATTCATAATTCATATTAATAATTTATTAAAAATCATAATAACATTAAATTATGTTTGGGTCGTTTAGTTCTAATAGTACGAATAAAAATCAGCTTCTTACTACCAATATTATATGAGATATGAATTGAAGTATGAAAAAATATTTTAACATAAGGGGAGGGGGATTTGGGGTGCTCATAACTCCCTCATTTTCTGTCCAAATTTATTGAAAATTGGTTTCCGGGGTTAAAATGAGCTACATTTTTGAAATATGAAGTGAAATCTTGGGGTTGCTATTGAGAAAAAAAAGTTGGGGCGAATTTTAATATGTAGATGCCCCCTTATGCAATTTTTATGCATAGCAAATTAAAGTGTACGTCAATCGTAAACGATTGGTATCTGTAACTTTGCTGTACGACGAACGACAACCGAAAAAAGTACAAGTGGGACTTTTTTTCCGCAGCTGTACATAAAATTGTACAGTTAAAAAAAAAAAAAAGTTTCACAGGAATTTACCATGATCAAAACTATATTTGATTGGCCGTAATTACAGTATTACAAATTAGATAATTTGTTTTTGATTAAAAGTAAATGTTGCTG
This sequence comes from Cheiracanthium punctorium, assembly GCA_038373885.1. Classification (NCBI taxonomy): domain Eukaryota; kingdom Metazoa; phylum Arthropoda; class Arachnida; order Araneae; family Cheiracanthiidae; genus Cheiracanthium; species Cheiracanthium punctorium. Next base: position 19,572 of record JAWZYV010011963.1, read on the forward strand.
ATTATGTTAAATATTATAATTAAAAATCAAAGTTATGTTTTTTCGATAGCGTTAATTTATTTCAGCAAAAATGCTAAAGTTTTGATTAGGAACATAAAAAAGTTTGGTGGTGAGGATACATAAACGAAAACAGTATTAAAATTCTGAAACTAGTTAATGATCGAGAATTTTTGAAGCAATACTACAGCACATAAACAGTTCAGTAAATTTAGCAAGCAAACCTTTAAATACGACGTTTTAATTATCTCTAATTAAATTATAATAATGGTGACAAGTACAGGAAATATTCGACATTTTAAAATCACCCATGAAACTCGATACTGCAAGATTATGTGGGAAATTTTTATTAGTAAAAGTTCAATTAAGTGTTATCACACTTACTAAATATTTCGTTGATGGAAAGGGGGGGAAGCCCATTTATCGTTTTTAAAAATATATAGTTAAAATGCATTAAAATTAAATATATTATATAATTTCGTGATGTTTTCAACAATAGTGGATTAGGAGGGAATCAACACCAAAATGTTTAACGCAGCAAAACTAAAATAATAATTCAATAACAGCGAAATGGAATTTTTTTTTCAAATAATACTTTTAAAAAATCTGGAGTGACTCCACTCGACTTTCCAAACACTTACGAATAAGATCATTACCAAGCATTTAAATCAATTTTAATCGATGAATACTTCAAACATATATACCCAATTGAAACTCAATCGAATCCGCCGTTTAAACGCTAGCGCACTTTCAAGAATTTTTCCCCATAGGCCATAATGTAAAAGAAATCTTTGTCGTAGTCCTGTAGAAAAATTATAAGTCCTATACACGTCAAAATCAATACCATCGTAATACCGTCGTAATACCGTTCTTACGATGGTGGTTTATAACATATATACCCAATTTGAGCTCAATCGAATGTACCGTTTAAACGCTAGCGCACTTTCAAGAATTTCCTCCCATAGGCCGTAATGTTAAAGAAATCTTTGTCGTAGCCCTGTCGAAAAACTATAAGTCCTATATACACCAAAATCAATACCAGTCTTGCGACGGTGGTTTGTAACATATATACCGAATTTGAGCTCAATCGAATGCTCCGTTTAGGAGCTATCGTGTTCACTCACATACACACAAACACACACACACACACACACATATACATACATCTCGTAAAAATAGCATAAATGAATTCAGAAGACCCAAAACGTGTAAATACACCAAAATCTCGAAGTCGAATTTTTTCATGATTACAATACTTTCCTTACATGGTACATATTCGGAAAGTAAAAATAAGAATTCAGGTTATTCTGTGAAGTTAAAAATTTGTTCAATTAAAATAATTTTTCGAGATTTTGCTGTATTAATTTTAAATTGGTATTTTTCTTTCTCTAAATTGGTATTTCGTAATGCTTTCTTATTTGCAAAGTTCAAAGGTTAAAATGACTTTGTCAAAAATAAACCTTTAATAAATTACTTTCGGTATCATCCAAGACCTCTCTGATTGCATTCTATTCTTCTTTTTTTTTTTCTTTTTCTTTTCATGAAAAAAGTTTTGGCTTGGACAGTGGACTTTCTGGGGACCGCTGGAAGTGAAAGCAACCTCTTCAAGGGTTTGAAAACAGACACTTTCTTATCATGCTTACTGTTTGGAGAATTTGGGTTTTTCCACATAAGAATTATTAACCCTTCAATGCATAGCGATTCATATATGCATCGTATTTTTCAGTGCCGGATTAGAGTAGAAGCCAAATTTCTTATGTCAGTTTTATATATAAAATATAGTATTTTTTAATAATAAATGATTCATATGTATTCATTCATATGGAATGATTTATATGATTCATATCGTGAGTAATAAAAGTTTCCCATAATTCTTTCAAACTGTTTGTGCTTGGAGAAATGAATTAGTTATTCATAAAACTGATATAAGAAATTTAACTTATACTCGTGGCTATCGTGCGAACGAGAAAAAAATTCATGCATTTAAGGGTTAGAAGTAAGTCGTGTCGATCACTCCGTTCGGAGTTTTCTGTGGTTTCCTCCGAAACTTGGCGTAAATACGGATCAGGATCCCTTTAAAAGACACCCACGGAGAGCACCCAACCCATAAGCCTAGATCCCTCGTGTAGATAATTGGCCTTAACCCTTTATAAGGCCGTGGTAAGAATACTTACCACCTACGGTCTATTAAATACAGAAATCGATTATCATTAGTGAATTTTCTGATTTTTGTTCAGTTATATTGGGTGTATATATTCTTTTCCATACATCTAGATTCTAAATTATATCTGCCGTATGAACTTTTCTTTAATTCGTAATTTTAAACAAAGCTCGAATACTTATTCGCAAATTGAGCATAGGAATCATTATATATTTTGTCGTTTAGTTCCGTGTACAAGCAGCAGGTAGTTTTCCGACTTGCAATATGCAAGTCGTTAACCCATTTCTGCCTAGCGTCCCTTTTTGGGGACGGCATTTTCGCTATCATTCGAAAACGTTATTTATTTTTCCTAGCCTTTATTCGCGAGTATTGAACCTCAATTCCACAAAATATTTTAATAAGGCCAAGTAGGATGTTGACATTTCAATTTTTATACATAATGATTTTAAATGAAATCATCCCTTGTTCAAAAAGTTGACATCAGAAATTTATCAATTACTGCTGGTGTTAGCAAAAATCGAAGAAAGTCGCAAAAATATCCAGACACGAATGGGTTAAACAAAGCTCGAATACTTATTCGCAAATTGAGCATAAGAATCATTATATATTTTGTCGTTTAATTCCGTGTACAAGCAGCAGGTAGTTTTCCGACTTGCAATATGCAAGTCGTTAATAAGATTTAGTGATTAATGGATTCTCCTGCAAAATTTCTATCCGTTCCTAATTAAACGCGGAATGTTTGTATGTCCGAATGATCTCGAAAAGGGGGGTCTAAGGATTTTCTTAAAAATTCATACCTGGGTGTTTATTTGGGTCGGGAAGACGATTGGGCTAAGTCACTTTACCGAAATATTTACAACCGAATATTTAGCATCCCTCTTCAAAACAGAGTATGTGCCTTTTAACATTGAATGCCGACCAAAGCTTTCCTGATAATGAATGAGAGATCCGACAACGATGTGAATCTTTGGTAATCATGAAGATTATTCATAAATATCCAGTCATTTACACTCTCCAAAAAAAGTATTCGAGCAATAGAGAAATTTCCTACGTTGGTTTCGTATATTAAAAATTATTTATCAAAGAATATGAATTAGGCAAGGCATAATTATGACTTTCTGTATTTCTATCAAGCTATGCGTTTTTCAAAAACTCTATTATTATTCCCAAATCTAAAATAGGAAAATTCTCTCTTGCTCGAATACTTTTTTTGGAGGGTGTACGTACCTATTATTTTACGCTTAAGGAGCCTTTAGATTCTGAGCATGGCTCGGTAACCTGGTGCTGTTTGTTTAATATACTTGTTTCTCCAATTTTCACGTGGGATATTACAGTAAAGGGAAAATATATGAATTAGCCTAAAAAATGGGCCAGAAAAATTCTAAGTACTTTCGACTCTCTGCACATAAACTCGCGTTATAAAAGGTTAATATCCCACAACACAAACACACCCTTCTCTAAGTGCAGGGGGGTGGATATTGAGGCTTAGGTCGGCGGACGCGACCTGGTTTTGAACCAGATACTTTCCGACTACCAGTTCAGAGCGCTCTGCCACTGGTCGGGCCTTAGAGAAGGGAGAAATACTCCTTTTACTTTCCGAAGATGTACCATGTAAGGAAAGTATTGTAATCATGAAAAAATTCGACTTCGAGATTTTGGGGGTATTTACACGTTTTGGGGTCTTCTGAATTCATTTATGCTATTTTTTACGAGATATATATATATGCATGTGTGTGTGCATGTGAGTGAACACGATAGCTTCTAAACGGGGCATTCGATTGAGCTCAAATTAGGTATATATGTTATAAACCACCGTTGCAAGACCGGTATTGATTTTGGTGTGTATAGGACTGATAGTTTTTTTGAGGGCAACGACAAACATTTCTTTTGCATTATGGCCTATGAGGGGAAATTCTTGAAAGTGCTTTAGCGTTTAAACGGTACATTGAGCTCAAATTGGGTATATATGTTATAAACCACCGTCGCAAGACCAGTATTGACTTTGGTGTAGGACTTATAGTTTTTGTACAGGGCTATGACAAAGATTTCTTTTACATTATGGCATATTGGGGGGGGGGGATTCTTGAAAGTACGCTAGCGTTTAAACGGTACATTCGATTGAGCTTCAATTTGGTATATATGTTTGAATTATTCATCGATTAAAATTTATTTAAATGAATGATAATGATCTAATCGTAAGTGTTCGGAAAGTCGAGTGGAGTCACTTCAGATTTTTACAAGATGTATGTATGTATCTGTGTGTATGTGTGTGTGTGTTATGTGTGTGTGTATGTGCGTTTGTGTGTATGTGTGTTTTTGTGTATGTGAGTGAACACGATAGCTCCTAAGCGGGGCATTCGATTGATCTCAAATTGGGTATATATGTTATAAACCACCGTCGCAAGACCGGTATTGATTTTCGTGTGTATAGGACTGTTAGTTTTTCTACAGGGCTACGGCAAAGATTTCTTTTACATTATGGCCTATGACGTGAAATTCTTGAAAGTGCGCTAGCGCTTAAACGGTATATTCGATTCAGCTCAAATTGGGTATATATGTTATAAACCACCATCGTAATACCGGTATTGATTTTGATGTGTATAGGACTTATAGTGTTTCTAGAGGGCTATGACAAAGATTTCTTTTACATTATGGCGTATAGGGAGAAATTCTTGAAAGTGCGCTAGCGTTTCTTTAAATGCTTGGTAATGATCTTAATCGTAAATGTTCGGAAAGTCGAGTAGAGTCACCCCAGATTTTTTTTTTTTATTGGACATAAAAAACAATCCCATTTTACCCATAGAACTACCACGGGGTAGGGGGGTCTAGTGATTTTGACACCCAACCCTCACGTTGCCCACGATGCCCCTTGTTCACAACCTTGGTCCTCGGAGTTTGATAATATCTTTTCAAATTGCTAAAGGAATATGCGACATTTAACGGTAAGTACTTCAAAAAATATTCAACAAAACTATTGTTCTTTATCTATTTTGAAAAATTCAACGACCAACACCTAAAAAGACGACGTCTTTGGCAAGGCATGGGCGCCCATATGACTACGTTTAGAAGTAATCTTGTAGGGGCGGCTCATATCGGATTTCTAAATGTTTTAGTACTAAAATAATATTAAAAAGTTCAGTATGCTATAAAACTGCCTACTGTACTTAACCCATTTGTGCCTGGATATTTTTGCGACTTTCTTCGATTTTTACTGATAACAGAAATAATAGATAAATTTCTGACGTCAACTTCTTGAACAAGGGATGATTTCTTTTAAAATCATTATGCATAAAAATCACCAATGTGTAGCACAGTGGTTAAAGCCACTGACATTGGGAGATGGCTCAAGTGGAGGAACAGGGTTCTGTCCTCTCGCGGGCCGTCGGTCTAGCGGTCTGGAGTTTTGGGCGGTTTTCTCCAGATGTAACGTGAATACGCGCTAGATACCCAGAAAAGTCCTCCCCCAAGGCATTTGACCCCCCTTTGTGTTTGTCCTTTCTTTGACGTGGATTTATAAGCGGTTCCTCGTGAACAAGCACACAAATCCGAATACATGTTCCAACAACAACAACAGCATAAAAATCGAAATATCAACATCCTACTTGGTCATGTTAAAATATTTTGTAGAGTTGAGGCTCGATGTTCATGAATAAAGGCTAGGAAAAATAAATAATAGCGAAACTAATCGACTAATAGCGAAAATGCCGTCCCAAAAAAGGGACGCTAGGCATAAATGGGTTAAGTCTGAAGGTAAGCCCAATCGTCCTTTTGGTTAAGCTACCATTTTTGCTCAATATATGGGCGTCCATAGTTGTGCGCCCATATAATGTTTTTCGTTAAATGGAGAGTAATCATTTTAGATATTCTGTAAGAAAAATATGCGAAAGTGCAAAAAGGGCATCTGTTGCTGCGGCCTCTATCTCTAGTTACAGATTGCCGGCTTGGGGATATCCCCAGTCGACCCTCTGGTCAAGGGATCAAGCCTCATGTGCGCTCCTTGTATGGGCGCTTATGGTTCAGTGTAAAATGATTTTCATTAAACTGTGTATAATTCTCATAGATCCAGTGGCGGCTTTTCAGGTGAAGTAGGTGAAGTTCCTCTTCACCAAGTATTGTAAGTAACAAAAAATTGTGTAACGTAAGCAAGCCATAATCCTTTTTCAAATTTAGTCTGTAAGAATACACTTACATTTCTGATGAAAGCCCAATTTCCATAAGACTATGTGCTAAATCATGCTCTTACTATCAGTGAAGACAAACTCTCTTCCCACCCCTCCCCTTGCCGCGCTTTCTTTGGAAATAACCGCGCGGCCAAAGAAAGACTTGTGTCACTATTGGTCCATTGTTAGAGTCACGTGGTACGCGGGTTCTGACGGGGTGAGTTGTGAAGTGCTAAGGAAAAATTATCTCTTCTACTGCACTTATTGGGGGGGTTGCCATGGTAACCCCAAACGCTTCATTCAGTTTTACAGCTTTACTTTCTATCAGGTGAAGAGATCCCTCAGAAAACGGTCTGTCTCTTCAAGTGAGAGAAAACCCAGCGTAGTGCATCTCCAAGCACAAATTTGTGTAGGAAAATGAAACCACGTGATTTGTTTGAGATTTTGGCACACGAGATTTTTACTGCTGTCTTTTGAAAATTTTAGAGTTTCTTCTTGTGTTAATTTTAATGATAATAATAGTTAGTTTCTTTTCTGTTTATTCACCTTCATTATGTTTCCTGTAAATGATATAGTCTGTAATGTATTACAAACACCGTTTAGTCGGTGGAATGATGACGATAAAAGAGATGTTTTTTCTCGTGGTCGACATAGAGCCTGATTAGCGAAAAGGCTCGAGAAGCTTAAGCTTCCCGTCATAATTTGAAGGGGGCTCAAAAATGACTACAAAACGGATAAAAATTCAAAATTTTGTTTTTAAATGATCTTCTAAGTTATTGTAAAGATTTTTAATTAAGAGAAGTGGAAAGCTATTTTTAAGGCATTTTAGAAGTCTTGATACTCCATGTAGCAACATTTCTAAATTAGTTCAGTATGCGATGTCTATACTTGGGATATTTGTTCCAGTTGAGACAAAATTTTCTATTATCAGGAACATTTGGTCGGTAGAAAGGGGTAAACTTTCAATATGTAATGTTAAAAAGCGTCTAAAGGTCAAAATTAATTCTGAACTTCCATGTTGTGATTTTTATGATGTCATCAAAACGAACAAAGAATTCCTGGAAAAAGCCCCATGTCTCATGAAAAATATATGACTAAATAACATAAATATGAATAAAGATAATAAAAATATATGAATCTAATATATTTTTATATATCTAATAAAAATATATGAATAAAGTTTATTGTTTCAGTAGTAAGAAAATGTTTTTAGTTTACTTTTTACAGTAATTTCAAAAATACTGTAAAATCTCATTACAATTAAGTAAAGTATTGCGAAGATAATGAATAATATATTTTTATCTAAGGTAAATTTCAAATTAATTAAAAAAATATTTTTTTCAAATAAAATCATTAGAATAATTAAATCAATTAAATATCCCTTTAACAAAGAAAATCATTAAAAACTTTACTTAATCCAAACAAAAAGGGGATAGAAGGCCCGAAATGAGACTGAGCTTCCGCTCACTTCAAAGGTTAAAAGGGCCCTGGGTCGACCAGTGGAGGCATTAGGAATTAATGCATCGCTGAAAGATTAAAAATTTCTTTCCGCAGAAAGTCATGTGCCACCGCCTAATTACCATGCTTAATGGACATGGGCACCGTCACCATAGGGCAAGGGGGGCTATGGCCCTCCCTGGATTTTTGTATGCAGTGTTTTCCCTTGCTTTTTTGCTCTTTTCAACATGGTAACTATACGTTAAAGTAGTCTTTGCCCCCCTTGAGTAGTCTGCCCCCCCTGGGAAATATTCTGCCGACGCCCATATTAATGGCTGCATCAGGTGTTTTTCATAATATTTTGGTATCAAGCTCTTCACCTATTTTTTTGATCACGAGCCGCCACTGCTTAGATCATGTGTGAGGATAAAAAAAAAACGAGGCGGACCGCCTCCTCCCCCCCCCTTGCTACGCCACTGTTTCGAACTGAGCACCCAACAATGTGTAAATTCTCCAATTAGTACGAGTGTATGTTTTCTTAATTCGGAGAGTGGAATGGAAGAGCAAATCAACACTAATATGGATGGGAGGGTGGTCAGAGTCTATCATGAATTCACAAAAGGATGATATATGTCTGATGCTGCTATCTGGCGATAATAAGTGTAACTAATTCCACTGAATTAATAATAAAACTTTCATGTCGTAAAACGTCCAATTTTATTTGACGTAATTATTATTATTATTTTTTATGTTGCAAAACAAAACAATTTATTACAACGCTTTCAAATTAATAAAAATAATAATTTTTAATGTTATGTACAGAAGACATGAAATCTAATTGATCAGTTTTGACATATGTGCTGTGAAATAAGCAGAAAATGCTTTTATGTCCGCATATTTAAACAGTTATTGAGACAATCCACTAAGTTAATGCAGCAATTTAAACTGCGTTTTAAAGATTTGTAAATATATTATTTTTGCGTCTCATCACAGTAAACGCCTCTCTTTTTGTTACTCTGTAAATTTTTGGTAGTTTTTATTTATTTTTATAATTTCACTCTTCCTGTTATATATTGTTATCAAATAAGTATTTATTAAATAAATGAGAAATTTAGTTTTCTCATATTTCACGATAATAGGACAAAAATATGATTTTATTAACTCCTTTGTAACTAAAAGTATTTTGAGAATACATAAATTTTAACAATTTCATTGTTGCTACTAAAGAGGTTAGCCTTATATTCTGTTTTCCTACGTCATTTTTAAATATAATAACCTGTATTTTTACAAACTATTTAAATCATACATTTTCTTTTTAATTATTATCATTACCTTTGTACATATTTTCCAGAAAAAATAATTATTTTTATTACTGATGGAGAAAATTTATTCATCATCACAGATATAATCACAAATTACTAAATATTATAATGATAGCTTGACACTAAGTAGCTGGCTTTGTGAATATAAATTATTACGCTGTCTAAATGCTCACAACATGCTCAAAGTATGGACAATACATGAGCTTTGTGTACACACTCCAAAAAGAGTATTCGAGTAAGAGATAAACTTCTTACTTTGGTTTCGTGTATTAAAAATTATTTATCATAGAATATGAATTAGGCTATGTATAAATATGACTTTCGATATTTTTGCCAAGTTGTGCGTTTTTCAAATACTCAGTTATTATTCGCAAATCTAAAATACGAAATATATCTTTTAACTCGAATACTTTTTCCGGAGGGTGTACATTTTTGACATCTACATACTATAAAATCCCAAAATAAGTATGTATTCACATCAAATATATTCGAAGGACATTTCAAATTGAAAAATAAATTTAACCACTAATATAAAAATTGAAATATAACTTTTGTCATAGCAATGGCCGCATTCGTCACCGCCAAACGAGTTGCACTCGTGCAACGAATCTCCATCTAAGGTGTTCGTAAAGGAAACTGAGTGGATTCAGTTTAAAAACTCGAACGTTCGTATACAAAACCGAGTGCAATTAGTGTCAAACGAAGTAAACCGAGAGCGAATCAAGTTCCCTCAGTTGTTTAGAAGATACACTTGCTGCATGCACGTTGTTGCTGTTTACAAATGGCTTCTGTTGTTATGGAAAAGTATGTTGTTATGAAAAGTATTTTACATTTGCTGAAGCTGCAAATATTACTTTTGCGAGGAGGAAATTCATGCATGTGCTAGAAACTGCTACGACGGTACACAATTTTTGAAAGGTAATCATTTACTTGTATTTTTAATTTTAGTAAATTCAAAAATGCATGTTTTAGTGTTGAGATTGAAGTTGATTCAAACCGTTATTAGCGAAATTTGAACTTCTTTTGCTAAATACTTTTGAAAAAATGAAGTTTAAGTTAAAATTTCTAAATTTTGACATGTGCTCTTCAATTATGGTCACTCATTCTTTTAAAAATCCTGTTGATTTTATATTGAGTGTACTAAAAACTCTCCTCGGCAAAATTAAGGCATTCGCACATTGTAAACAAACACGTCTCCTAGGCGACGAAACTAAATAAACTGAAGTTGTTCGTAAAGTCAAAGGAAACTGATAACACCATAGATTTAGGAATACCTAGATTGCTCATCCAATGTTCCTAATCGTGTGCTTTTTGTTGCCAAAAACGCACCCCATTTCTGCCACTATCATGGCTGCCGTCGATGTAAAATAGAACATTCGTTGCAATAATTCAGAAAAATAAGTAAGTTCGAGAGAAAATATTTCGATACGAGTACTTTTTAAAATACAGATCGTTCTAAAATGATTGAAAATACATTATAATTTAAGTTATTGCCATTCTGCGCATGCGCATGCCACTATCATGGCTACCATTTGGAGGCAACAAGTTTTCTCTCGTTATGCTCAATCTAGAGATTCCTATATCTATGGATAACACACGCATTCCAGTTTTCTTACGAAAACTCGTGCAACGAGTTTGTCATTTACGAATGCAGCCAATTTGCTAAAGACCTGCGAGATGCAACAGTGCCTCACATCTGGCAAGAACAGATATTCCATAGTGGTTGCAAATCTACAGCCAATCAAAGGACACTGTTTCCAGAGCATTCCAGAGTGGCTGACGAAATAGACAGGCTCCGGTAATCACGCCTACTTTTGAAGTTACGTAACTCACTGATAGTGAGGATCTGCTTTTTTCATACACTTGCAGTTACTCACAGAAATACATACACACACAAATAATGCTTTAAAACCATTTATTTTTAGACTTACGTATTTAAAATTAATATGAATGGTCTAAAAGTACATGAAGGCTCGGTTGAAATTTTGGATTCATTGTCAGATAGGTGATGCAAACTCTACGTATGCATATCTTTACGCCAAACAGGGGCTTTGCTTGTAAAGTGACCAAACGTGCTAGATTTTAGGGGAATCCCCAGTTTCAGAATTTTCTTAGTATGTCCACAAAATGTAGACCCTCTCAAAAAAGTATTTGAGTAAAAGATAAACTTCCTACGTTGGTCTCGTATATTAAAAATTATTTATCATAAAATATGAACTAGTTTATGTACTTGCACACCCTCAAAAAAAAGTAATCGAGTAAGAGATAAATTTCCTGTACTTCTTTTTGGAGGGTATACAACGTCTTAAAAAAGTATTCGAATACTAGCGAAATTTCCCATTTAGCTATGAGAATAAGGAATTTTCAAAAAATGTTCAACACGACAGAAATATAAAAAAAATTATTATTTTAAATAAGCTAATTCATATTTTACTATGAATAATTCTTAATATACGAACTTTTACACGAATACTTTTTTGAGAAAGTGTATATTAACCCATTTATGCATAGCGTCCCTTTTTTGGGACGGCATTTTCTCTATTAGTCGAAAACGTTATTTACTTTTCCTAGCCTTTATTCCTGAGTATTGAGCCTCAACTCCGCACAATATTTTAACATGACCAAGTAAGATGTTGATATTTCGATTTTTATGCAAAATGATTTTAAAATAAATCATTCCTTGTTCAAGAAGTTGACATCAGAAATTTATCTATTATTTCTGTTATCAGTACAAATCGAAGAAAGTCCCAAAAACATCCAGGCACAAATGGGTTAAAAGAGACTTAAACATTAGAAGGTGCTTTTGAGAGCTGTGCTTAGCGTCTTGGCAAAAGGGCTGGTTAAGCGGGCTGCCACCAGGAGCTCAACTCTCAGGCTGCGCACTTTGCACATAAGTATGTTGTTTCTCTCCCTAGAAAATAAGTCTTGATACGGCCAAATGCAGAGCAGACGACGGACGACTACGTAGTTACCTGTTCTCCAGATAGCTCAGTGGTGTCAAAGAATTCCTTTTGGTAAGTGCACGGACTTGAACATTTGACGACCATCGACGTATTTTGAAAGATCTAAACGAAATTTGCCTGTAAGATGGCGCTGTGAGTCGTAAGCATTATGTTTATGTTGTGCGCATGCGTGTGTCAGTAGCAGACTGCATCATCAATCGTCGCTAGAGGACGCTTATTTAGCTGAGCATTAAAAGAGGGTCGAGTATTTTCCTTTAAGAGGCTGATGCCAGGGGCGGCATTTCTGTTTTTAATTTGGGGTTTCGAGATTCGATGTATTAAAATCCAGAACGTGGAATAATAAAATGTTTGTTAAATTTGGGGGTGCGACCCCTCCCCCTTTTTGCCGCTCCCAGCTGACGCTATTACGTCCGTCTGCCGCTATAGTCCATTTCATTAGAATAGGCGTCTGAAGGACAAGGATCTTTACTTCCTTTCGCTTGTAACTACGGTAACGAAAGACGCTAAGAATACATTCACTTTTCCCCCACTTTGTATTGTCTTCAAATGAAGATTTCCAATGAAACAGGAACTTTCAACATTTGACCCTCAAATATAGTACGAAAAAAATATGCCTCAAAACCGTCCTGGTTCCCAGATAGCACAAACTTGTCCAGAACACTCCTAGAAGACGTCATATAGACAAGCTGACATGTCCATTAAACATCCAGGTTTCGTCCAATTCTCGTCCATTTAACGTCAATATGGCACTATAGGACGCCCATATGACGTCTTATAGACATGCATATGGACGTAATAATGGACATGTTTGTCTATTTATAGGCCTTTTACAGTCGAATCCTGGATATTAACAAAAACCATTTAATAATTTTTAGCTAATTTTATGTAATGATTAATTTAAATTTATCGCTACATCTTAATAACGAATTTTGTAAAAATATTCGTACGTATTTTTTTTTTTAAACCAACCTTTAAGTACTCACCCCGCTTCAGATTCGAACCCTTAATCATGGACTTCACAGTAGAATGTGCTAGCCACTATACGCAGCAGGACTTGCTCTGATGTGTCAAAATGTTGAAGTAAAGATTTTTTAGTTTCGGACTGGGAACTTGGGAGAAAAAAATATGCAGCTACTCATTTTTGGATGTTGAGTCGCGGAACAGCTTTAGTATGGTCCCTTTTTGGCGATTTTTTGATTTGGCGACAAAATCTTGTCGCCAACCCAAGTTTGCCTTGCCGATGCCAATTGTAAACAATATGGCGGATAGGATGGCGCTGGTTCCGAGATAATTGATCGTCGCCGTTAATTTTGCTATGATTTATTTTAATGGCTTTTAAATATTTTTATGAAAAAAAAATTAAGCTTACATGTACATATAGATTCGGTTTAATAAAATTTAATAACTTTTCTTTTTGTGTGAGGGGGGCTGTGCCCCCCCTCAACCCCCCCTTTCTCTTTTTAGTAGATTAAATTAAACAATGCAAACAAATAATATTCTAAAGGCAATACCTTACAAAAATAACAAATAAAAAAGACAAAAAAAATTAAAATACATTTTAGCATTCTGACAAAAGACTACGTAAGCAAAATAAAGAACTAATTCAAATCATAACGAACAATGCTTATCTCATACCTTAATTAAAATCGCTAAATTGTTTCAATATTGAAATAATAAAATCAAAATATCAAATATTATATTAATAACGGAATTATTTGTTGCTCCTACCATTAACAAATAAACAAAGGTAATAATAACAAATAAAAACAAACAATGCTTATCACATACCTTGATTAAAATCTCTAAATTATTGCAATATGGAAATAATAAAATAAAAATATCTAAAATCATTTCACTGTATAAAATATTAATAACGTAATTATTTGTTGCTTCTACCCTTAACAAATAAACAATCGAGAACGCAAATATTAATCTGAAACGTACTATCAAAAGAATGCTTATTCATACAAAGCTGTATGTAAACAGTCAGTATGAACCTGAACAGCCGTTTTAAATTTCAAAAATAATTAAATAATAATAAAATTTAATGTAAAATAAAGCCATTAAAATAAAACCATAAAGCACATGGCAGATCAACCATTCGAACGAACCTCCCGCGCTAAAAAATACACGGGGCTCAAAAAGTTCATGAAAGGAACAAACGGTCACGATTTGCCGGACGAACACGAGCGCATCCGTGACGTCACGGAAGAATCCACTTTTCGCCCGAGGTTAGGGTTACCGCTCCGGAGCATCCGATGGCGGGGTTACCATATTGGCATCCTTTATTGCGCCAAAAAAAGTCGCCAAAAATAAAGCGCGCCAAAGGGACCATACTAAAGCTGTACCTGAGTCGCTAGAGAATTTTCTTTTTTTCTTTTCTTTTCTTTTTTTTTTCTTTTTTCTTTTTTTTTTTTTTTTTGTATGAGGATATGAGTTTCTTTTTACACAATACCTCTTTTATCGGAAATAATGATACATAAAAAGTATTTTAAATTTCAAAAGTTCCCCGACAAAAAAAAAAAAAAAACTACCTCTCTAGAATTTAAAATGTTTTTAAACTTTTTTGGGGTAAAATGTAATATCAATAAAAACATAAAATATAATAAATTCATGCGCCGTAAGTACAGTATTGGGTAAAATGAAAATCAATGACAAAAAAGTAAATTTTCCATATTTTGTCCATTTCTGGACTTATACACACATCCATTTTATGTCGTATCACTGACATAGTGTGGATCATGTGGAATACGTCCATAAATGGAATTATTCGGGATATTCTAATTCTAGTTTTGGCCTATTCATGGACATATTCGGGATTTTCCAGATTACGTCCATAAATAGATGTCTTATGCATGTCTATGTATAGACATGGATGTATTATGGATGAGTTGGATCAGAAATGGACATAAAATGGACAAGTGTGTTATCTGGTTGTCGAATGGTGGGTGGGAGAAACGAAAATGTGTGACCTTGAGACGCCTATTCTTATGAAATGGACTGTACTCGATGATCGTACATATCCAAGTTCGTAGCTCTGTCGCATGCGATTAGCGATTTATTGGACCGTCATGTTGCTGGAAGTTAAATAGAGCGATGGCAATGGATGCACTTTTTTAGGGTTGGACCATTTGGTCAGTTCATCCAGTTATTCTTCTAGGTCGGTGCTGTAACCGCTGTAATGTGAAACTTATGTTTTGAGTAATGGCTTTGTCATTTTGATATTCGCAAAATGCGAGAGCTCGTGTAAGAGGCGATCGGTTACGATTGGACACGAGGACCAGCCTACGGTTCACAGTTACAACAGGGGAATGGTAGGATGAGGAACCATTCTCAGCGTACGGTCGTGTGTTCGATTCCCACTAAATCCCTGACTATTTAACCCATTAACTCCCAGCGATCTATTTTTAGACGGTCGCAAAAATAGTTAAGCATTGATTTATCTTCCTATTTTAATTTCCGGAAAAATAAATCTAATTTCCGCAAAATACTCAGCGGTAGGAAATTAAAATGAGAATCTTTCACTGTCTTATTCATATTTCCAGAAAAAGAATTACATTTTCAGCCGCTCGGGTTGTGAAATGGATAGCGAACTATTCTACTAGACCACGGGTCCGGGTTCGATTCCCATTATGTGCTTGGATGTCATTTCGTCCGTCCCTTAAAAGGGTCGATGCTGGTCCACCTATACGGTGCCTCCATAATAAAGAGATCAGTAATTTCCGGCCTAGTAATAACCAATGCGTATACGGCATGTGTCCTCAAAAAGAAAAAAAAATACATTCTTCATACCACACAAATTTCGGAAATTTATTTATTACCTATGACACCATCACAAACTGGAGAACGCGCTGAAAAGTCGAGAGTTAACCCATTTGTGCCTGGATATTTTTGCGACTTTCTTCGATTTTTACTGATAACAGGAATAATAGATAAATTTCTGACGTCGACTTCTTGAACAAGGGATGATTTCATTTAAAATCATTATGCATAAAAATCGAAATATCAACATCCTACTGGGTCATGTTAAAATATTTTGTAGAGTTGAGGCTCAATACTCATGAATAAAGGCTATGAAAAATAAATAACGTTTTCGACTAATAGCGAAAATGCCGTCCCAAAAAAGGGACGCTAGGCATAAATGGGTTAATTATCTTTCTCTATTAGAGGCTTGGAGGAAAGAATGATATGGAGTAGGCATGAGGGAGGAAAAGTGAAGCCACAACTGTAATCGGTTTTTCCTCCGTCCGCTATGTTCTTCTATGGGGAGAAAAATGAAGTAACCCTAAGCGTAGCCTTGGGGGGCGTGGCTGGGAGTTAAAGAGCCGTTTGGAGCTCATACGATTAATAGAGTCACCGTCACGCCCTCTCCCAAGGATACGCGTACAGTTACTTCATTTTCTCCCCATAGAAGAACTAGCGCTTGCCTACTCCGTATTTACTATTCGTTCCTCCAAGGGTTATGCCGGCTTTCTCATCTGCAGCTCAAACCTCAACCGACCAACCAATCTTTTCTTTGTGCTAGTAAAGCCTGTATGATGACCACTTTATTCAACGAGGATTTATAAGCAGTCCTTGGAACTAAGCAAATAAATTCGAGAATAAGAGCTCTACTTTGACACGTTCGGTTTAAGCGAACGTTGGAGTGTGTGACATCATATTGATATTATTCGCAACCTGCTAACGTATGTTGGAATTCTGCAAGGTACGGTCAGGAGGAGCAGATTATCCTTACCGAATTTTTACATTCTAGCATACATTTCGAATTACGTCCCAAATTCGAACGTTCGCTTAAACAAACGTGGTAGAATAGAGTTTTTTAACCAATCATAAAACTGAAATCGGTCAATAAACTATTTTATTGACCGTCATTATCGAGTTTGCATCCAAGCTTATATGTTACAAAGGCTGCATTGGTAAACGACAAACTCGTAGCAAGAGTTCTGTTAGAGAACTGAAATGCGTTTGTTTAGTGTTATCAGCTTCTTTTGACTTTACGAACAACTTCAGCTTATTTTGCTTCGTCGTCTATTGAGATGTGTTTGTTTACAATTCGTGTCTGTTGTTATTTTGGAAGATGAGAGTTTTTAGTACATACTCAAAATAAATCTGACTTTTTTACTGATCAAAGTTTAGAAATTTCAACTTACATTTTTTATAAAAGTATTTAGCAAGAGAAATTCTTTCACTTATAACGGTTTAAATCAACTTCAATCTCAACACTAAAAATATGCATTTTTGAATTTAATAAATGAAAAATGCAAGAAAATGATTACATAAAATTCTGTATCTTCGTTACATTTTCTAACGTGTGCACGAATTTCCTCCTCGAAACAATAATACTTGCAGCTTCAGCAAACGTAAAGTACTTAAAACTCAGATACCATTTCACAACAACAACAACCTGCAGCAATCAAATCTTCCCAACAAACTTAAAGCTGCTCCGTGCTCAGTTCACTTAGTTTGAAACTAACCGCACTTTGTTTTGTATAAGAACTCTCTAATTTCTAAACTGAATGCACTCTGTATCGTTTACGAACACCTTAGATGGAAACTCGTAGCATGACTGTAACTGGTTTGTCGTTTACGAATGCGGCCAAATACAACAACAATTAGTGCAACATATTATTGGTCGGGTCTGAGAGACTCTGATTTCATTTTTGTGCGCGAATTTCGTTATTGCTCCTGCGGTATTTGTGAAGTGTTGTAGAATGGATGAAGAGGAAGATCCTCGCATATACAGTCTTAAAAAATGCATACTGGGTCCCGAAAATCCAGATAAACGCATCAGAGAATTACTGCTGATAGATCCCGACGCTGG
This sequence comes from Cheiracanthium punctorium, assembly GCA_038373885.1. NCBI lineage: Eukaryota > Metazoa > Arthropoda > Arachnida > Araneae > Cheiracanthiidae > Cheiracanthium > Cheiracanthium punctorium. The sequence goes on from JAWZYV010011963.1 coordinate 37,433, forward strand.
TAATGGAGATAGCCACGATAATAAGCGACAGAAAACGGATGAGGCTGGAATAAATGCATCTGACGGGCAGAAAGACAGTTCAAGTTCTGCAGATGGTGATCATGGTGGTTCTCTGTGTAAAGACTTCGCGCTATCAGAGGTCTGTCCACGAAAAGATGGCTCAAACATGGACGTCACGCAATCAGAGGTCTGTCCACGAAAAGATGGCTCAAACATGGACGTCACGCAATCAGAGGTCTGTCCACGAAAAGATGGCTCAAACATGGACGTCACGCAATCAGAGGTCTGTCCACGAAAAGATGGCTCAAACATGGACGTCACGCAATCAGAGGTCTGTCCACGAAAAGATGGCTCAAACATGGACGTCACGCAATCAGAGGTCTGTCCCCGAAAAGATGGCTCGGACATGGACGTCACGCAATCAGAGGTCTGTCCACGAAAAGATGGCTCAAACATGGGCGAAACGCAACCAGAGGTCTGTCCACAGAAAGATGGCGCGGACAGAGGCGTCACGCAATCAGAGAAAGACTGTCCACGAAAAGATGGCGAAAGCAAAGTTGATCAGATGGTTGATCTGAAGACAGAGAGCGACGAACGACGAGAGGATGTCAATGAAACAGAGATGACAATAATTTGCCAGCAAGGAAAAACGCGGGTAGACGGGGAAAAGGAAGCTGATGTGCAAGACAATAAAAAATTGAAAAATTGCGATCAAAATGGTAAATCAAGCAGTGAACAGACTGGTGAAATGCTTAGTAAGGAATTAAAATGATCCTGAAAAGTGGTACTGAGAAATTGAAATTGTACATTTTTAAGAAGGGGGGGGAAATATTAGCTGGATGAAACTGAAGGCGGGATTTGATTTATTCTTATGTATTTTTTTATTTGTTTATTCTTTACCACCAGGTTTTTCAACATGAACATTTAAAGTGATGTATTAAAAAGTTTGTTCATATGTGGTCTGTTTTAGTTTGTTTGAATTCGCATGATTTGTTATGGGTAATTTCCAGGTACGTATCCAGAAAAATATTTTGGAGGGAGTCCAAACGGTAAAAAAGTCGCAATTTCCCCTAAAAAGACTACATCATTGTCACTTTAGTAACAAAAATCAAAATTTCGGGGCGGGGTGTCCAGACCCCTTCCTTAAATACATCCTTGATAATTTCTGTACTGGGCAGATTACTATTGCATTATAATCACTACAATGATGATTAGTAATGCAACGGATGTCAATTTGGTCGGATACCGGATACTGAATATCCGGCCAAACTTTCAGCCGGATATCCGGTTATCAAGTATGCTTTTTTCTTTTTTGAATTATTTTCACTAGTTTTCTTAGATCATTGAGCATTTACTTTTTTCTTTAAATTTTCTCATTAGTTTCAAATCAGAATTTTTTTTGAGGATTGTTTCCATGAATTTAGTACCAGTTTTACTACAATTAAAGTTATACTAATAACAATGTCATGGATGTTCTCCCTCAGGAGTTAGATAGATATCTTAAAAGATCAGTTCTTAAAAGAAAGATATCTCCATTCAACTTCTGGAAAATCAATGTAACAAATTTCCTTACTTTATCAAAATTGGCGGTGGGGGCATTTTCTCCCCAGCCAGCTGTACTACGGCCAGTACACTATTCTCATAAGCAGTGTCAATTGATGGTGGAAAAAAAAAAGTAACCGAATTCTTTTCCTTTTTGCACAATTTCTTCCAGTAACAAATTACTCCAATCTTAAAACAAGAAAGATAAATCATGCCAAACGCATCGATTATAAAACACTTTCCAACATAGCAGTATTTATGAGCCAAATTTGGCGATTTATTGACCTTAAACCTGGCGAGATTTTGGAGATACTGTTATAAACATTTTATACTTATTGTACTGCGCTTGAAATAGATTAATGTCTCTCAAATGCTATAGATCGTAATGCATTGGAGTTATTTTGAGTGCTCCTGTAGAAGAACTATTAATGATGCAGACACTATTTTCGATGAAGAGCTTTTAATTTTAAATAACATGTATCAATTTTGTTTCATTTGAAATAGCCGAATATCTCTTAAATTACGCTTTGAAGCAGCGTTTCTCAATCTGTGGGGCGTGATCCCCAAGGGGGGCGCAGAGCGTTTGCAAGGGGGGGGGCGAGAAAAACCACAAAGCAAGTAGTGATGCATGTTTTTTTTTTTTTTTAATCATCTTATTCATTCTCATTTTTACTCAAAATTATATGCATTTTCGCTTAAAATATTCATTCAAACTTTACTGATAACACTATATTTTGTAGAAAATTCGACTAAATGTTCATTGTTAAAGATTAAAAAACTGAATGTATGCTGAAAAATGTGAAGGGGGGGGGGCGACACCGTAAGTTATTCTTTGTTGGAGGGGGCGCGACGTTTAAAAGGTTGAGAACCGCTGCTTTAAAGAATGGCGGCCCATAGAGTGTAATGTATTGGAAATCTTTTGAGCTGTCCTGCAGAAGAACTATAAATGCTGCTTGCACCATTTTCGATAGGGTACATGCTACAGTACCTAGGAACAACATATATCAATTTCGTAGAAATCCATGCATATTTACGAGAGTTAAAGTGCGGACGGACAGACAAACCGAATTCATAAACACTTTTCAATCTTGTTGGAATGTGTTAAAAAGATAGGAGTGCTTATTTTCCCCCCCCCATTTTCTTTCTATATATGATAAAAATACATTCAAAAGAACATCGAAAACAAAATACTTTCACAATATTTTTTTTCGCACTTTTTATTATTGCAGTTTTTTTAATTTAGTCAATTAGGATGTTATGTATGTATTTTATGTTATTTCTCTCTGTGTATAATTTTAGGCCGGATGTACTGCCGGATATTTGTAATATCCGGCTACTGCCAGTTATATGGCATATTGGCCGGATAGGCCGAATGCAGCATGTTTGCCGGATATCTCGTTGCATCCCTAATGGTAATATGCACTAACGTGGTGACCAAAACACCGTGCCATATTTAAAATGATCGGAATCGGTGGAATGAACACAAAAGAAGTCGCTTTTTTTTTCAGAACTGCTAGGTTAAGACTTTTGAAACTGTTAATACGGGTTAATTTAAAAGCAAAAGAAGATAACCTTATACAATGAGAAAATTCTGAAAAGTGTACTGGGTTCAGTCAGTTTTAACAATTTAAAACATATTCCGTTTTTGAAGCTAATGTAATAGTCAGAAACAACCCGTGCTCTCAATTGGGAACCTTATACAACACCCCCCCCTAATTTAAATGAGTACTATTCCTTTAACAACCGCATTAGAAGACAAATTATGCAGAGAATTAATTAAAAATATGCCTGGATCTCAAACCGGTGTGTAAAAGGTTAAATGGATCAGTGGCAACCAGGCTCGTATCCAAAAAAACATTTTTTTTTTTGGGGGGGGGGTCCAAACAGTAAAAAAGGCAGAATTTCACACAAAAATACTATATCATTACCATTTTAGTAACAAAAATCCAAATTTCGGGGGGAGGTCCGGACCCCCTGGACCTCCCCCTAAATACGTCCTTGGTGGCAACGGCAGCACTTTTTTAACGTCGGGCACTCTATGCAGTTGGTCTTCTATATCGAAGTGAAAATGCTTGCACCCATGGGCGCCGACAGAATATTTCCCAGGGGGGGCAACGACTACTCCAGGGGGGGAGGCAAAGATTACTTCAACGTATGATTACCATGTTGGAAGGAACAAAAAAGCAAGGTAAAACACTGCATATAAAAATCCAGGGAGGGGCAAGTGCCCCCCTTGCCCTATGCTGCCGGCGCCCATGCTGCTCCTCAAAGGGTTAAGTATGTGAACTCTTGTTCAAGCTGCAGACATTTTTCTTTTAGTTCGTTGTCATTTAGTTCCTTCAACTTTTTTGAACAGGAAATTCTAGAACAGGTCACAAACTCACAAACAATCTCTAGTTAGCATGGTGTAAATTGTGGAATAAAAATAATCAATCCCTTCCCCCGGCACACAATTCGTTGTTATTAAAATTTATAAAAAAAATTCTGTGACAGACAAAAGTATATTTGTAATTTTTATATTTATCTGAGAATTTCAATTTCACGGTCGGGGCTCTAAAAATATCGGGGCCGGTACTTGGCGCAGACGACAAAACTGCGCCCTTTCTTTTAACCTTTTACAGACCACATTCAGATCCAGGCATACTTTAAATTAGTTTTTTGCACATTTTGTCTTCTCATTCATTAGTTAAATGATATGAGTCATTTAACACTTTGATGCGCAACCCTTTCCCAATGCTTAAAAAAGGGGCAGCCGTTGCCATCGCTCAAATTAACTACCAGCAAGATGGCGGACGATCGAAACATTCATCGAGTGCCACAGATCTAGAGACCCTTTTTTGATGCAGCTGGCAGTGCCGCACAGCCAGCTGTCGTCAAAAAAGGGGTATCTAGATCTGTGGCACGCGATGAATGTTTCGATCGTCCGCCATCTTGCTGGTAGTTAAGTCGAGCGATGGCAACGGCTGCCCTTTTTTCAGCATTGGGCAATCTATCCAGCTGTTCTTGTGTTCTTTCATTTTTCAGCAGATGTCAGTGCTGTTCAAAATAATCGTGACAATTTTTTTTACGGGAAATGACGTGCTAAAAAGTAAGGGATTCTCGTGGAGCTATATCACCCGCAACTATTTTTATAGAAATCCAATCTATTCTTCGTGACTGGCAACAGTCAAAATGTCAGAGTGGGGTGTTCCCAGATAGGGAATACTGCGCGTTAAAGGGTTAAACATGGCAAAAAAATGCTTCCCCCAATTTTCACTGTGTTCTCATTTGGGAATATGGGTCATTTCTGACTGTACTTTTAGAGGAAATACTTTGACTATACTTTCATGGGTAGTTTAAATAATAAGTGAAATGTTAAGGATAAATGAAAGATTTATTTTTAAATTATTATTGAATTATGTTGGGGGGGGGGTCGATAAAAATGTATGAAAATGGCTATTTTTATGATTTTTTGTCGCTTCCCATTAATGATAGCAATGAAGTGCAATTTCTATTTCAAAAGGTCAAGTCATCTTTGAACTTTATCTGCGATGATTTTACCAATGTGTAGCACAGTGGTTAAAGCCACTGATATTGGTAGATGGCTCAAGTGGAGGAACAGTAGGGTTCTGTCTTCTCGCGGGGCCGTCGGTCTAGCGGTCTGGAGTTTTGGGCGGTTTTCTCCAGATGCAGGGGCGTAGCCAGAAATTTTTCATGGGGGGGGGGTTACGACTACTGAAACCTATATATGTGTGTACAGATGTGTGATAATGTAGTGAAGAATATACATTTTTCATGGCAAAAAATTTCTCCTTGGGGGGGGGGGGGTTATGACCTCCCTAACCCCCCCCTTGGCTACGCCCCTGTCCAGATGTATTGGACAGGACAGGAATACGCGCTGGATGCGCAGAAAAGTCCTCTCCTTCAAGGCATTTGCCCCCTCCCTTCCCCCCCCTTGCGTTTGTCCTTTCTGTGACGTGGATTTATAAGCGGTTCCCCGTGAACAAGCACACAAACCCGAATACTTGTTCCATCAACAACATCTGGTGATTTTTTTCCAAGTCAATACTGATAAAATTTAAAATTTGAATTTGATAATTTGATGTTCCCAATGGGGAACACCGGCCTGTAAAAGGTTAATAAGAACGACACCGATTATCTCGTTTGTAGGTCCATCATTAAAATTTCTTATTTAGAGTCTGACACGCACGACGACTCTCACTGGAATTCGACATGTCTGCCCGACAAGCGCAGGTGCGAAGAGGACAACTGCCCCGGGGTGCCACAACACCGGTCGGGGCGCCACAAAGCAAGGAGCGTCGCTTTATCACAAACGCGTGCGGCTCGTTTCTTAATCTTTTAACCCTTTGAGGCGCAACCCTTTCCCAATGCTGAAAAAAGGGCAGCCGTTGCCATCGCTCGACTGAACGACCAGCAAGATGGAGGACGATCGAAACGTTCATCGCGTGCCACAGATCTAGAGACCCCTTTTTTGAGGACAGCTGGCTGTGCCTTTTTTCAGCTTTGGGCAATCTATCCAGCTGTTCTCGCATTCTTCCATTTTTCGGCAGATGTCAGTGCTGTTAAAAAGTAATCGTGACCATTTTTTTTACAGGAAATGACGTGCTTAAAAAGTAAAGCATTCTCGTGGAGCTATGCCAGCCGCAACTATTTTTATAGAAATCCAATCTATTCTTTGTGACTGGTAACAGTCAAAACGTCAAAGTTTGGTATTCCCAGAGCGGGAACACTGCGCGTTAAAGGGTTAACGCGCGGTGTCCTCGCTGTGAGGACACAACGCTGACATTTTGGCTGTTTTGATTCAAGGAGAATACACTCCATTTCAATTAAATACTCGAGGACATCCAGATAGACTGCCCAGTGTCGAAAAGGTGCAGCCGTCGCACAGTCAGCTGTGACAGAAATGTTCTTTAGCTGTGTGGCCACTCACAGGGCGATTCGATCGACCACCATCTTGCTGGTAGTTAAATAGTACGATTCCAACGGCTGCACTTTTACGACATCGGGAAATGGTTGCGCTTCAAAGGGTTAAGTATGAAGCCATGAATATTTTTGATTGCTTATCCTTTTAAATGGCCAGCATTTTTCATTTTTATAGATTTTACAAATGCCAGGGATTATTAACGCTCGGATCGGCATGGGGCTGCTGTTTTGATCTGACGAGTATACTCAATCCGACAGCAAGGTCGGCGATAAAAGCATCCTTTGTTCCAACCCACCTCTGAGGCCCCCCATGGTGTTTAGCCATTGGATTTAATTGTGCCTAAAATTAAAAAAGGAGTTTTTACATTTAGGCATGAAATCTCTCTATTCTAAAAAAAAGTAAAGGGCGCTGTCAATAGCTTGTACGCCTATCTCCTCCTAAACCATGGGGACTTGAGTTTCGACTAAGGTGCCCACAGATTCGAAAAATTCCGAGGAACCTGCTAAGCTGACTTAAATTTCGAAAATCGAATTATTTCAGAAGATATTAATAAAAAACTGAAAAAAATAAACAGAATGGTTGCCTGATTTGGCATAAAATCATTCATTCATTTGCAACAAAGCGTTTCCAAGTATCTAGAATCGCGTGAAATTTACAAAGCTAACATAAAAAGCCTAATAACTTCTTCACCGTTTGCACGATCCGCTTGAAAATTTTCATGATCATGTATAAAAATATAGAAAACAATCTGCGCTTCTTTAAAAATCTGAAAATCCACCCGTTCCCTCCTTTTTAAGCGATTTTTCGCTATTTTTAGCACCATTTTATTTCCTAGAGTCAAAAAAGTAAATCATTTGCGTGACAAAATTACCCTTTTCAAGTGAATATGACGTCATACAATTGGGATTCAAATTCGTTTAAATAAGTTTTTCCAGATTACACAGTTTATTATCATTTTTTTTTTTTCACAAATAAATCGTTTGCATGGACATGAGAAGAGCTGTGTACACAAAACGAAATCTTTCGATTGCGAAAAGATTCCGCGAGTTTCCAGAACAGCATGAAATTTAATTTGGCTATCTCTCTATTCTGAAAAAAAGTAAAGGCCGCTGGCGCAGTCAAAGCTTGTTGCCCTATCTCCTCCTGAACCGTGGGAATTTAAGTTTCGACTAAGGTGCCCACAGATTCGAAAAATTCCGAGGAACCTGATAAGCTGACTTAAATTTCGAAAATCGAATTATTTTAGAAGATATTAATAAAAAACTGAAAAAATAAACAGAATGGTTGCCAAATTTGGCATAAAATCATTCATTCCTTTGCAACAAAGCGTTTCCAAGTATCTAGTATCGCGTGAAATTGTCAAACATGAAGTAGAAATACACCCATTTTACGCCAAAATAAAAACGATATGAAATAAGTAACTCAAAATGTATTACACAAAGTTGACAATTTTCAAATAGTAAGTTCGCTTAGACAACAGGAGTTTAGAATTAGCGATTATCCGTTTCTCCAAAACAGAATAACTAATATCTTGAAAATGGAAAATAATTAAAATGCGGATTATTTTAAAGCCGGTTCGGTCCAGCTGGATTATTTGCTACCAGTAAAAATATTTGGCGGCGTTAACTATGCCATTATAGCAGTTACAGTACACTTTGGACATTTGCTAGCACGACGAGATGGTATGATTCGTGGTGCTAAGTACGCCAATCTGCAAACGATTATGAAAATGAAAATATGGATAACGGTTTTCCGGTAACCTTAAATGAACAGTAATTATAGGTTGTGAGCATGTGTAAATCGCCAAATAATGAAAAATCGCCATGGGTGGCAAATTCGCAAGGTGTCCAATAGGTTTTACATTATTAAAAATACAGCTGAAACAGGTGTTCTGATTTTATTATGCTTTAGCTCCTAATTAATATAACTTTTGAATGGCAACATTAAATATCATTGTGTTTCTGAGGAGTACAAATAATTTTTCCAGCGATTATAAGCGGAGTCCGCACTCCAGGTGGAGTATAGCTCAGGACCCGTACAACACGGATTCCCATAACAAAATATCTTCCGGGCTATGAGGGGGAGGGGATCTACTGTAGTGTGAAGTTTAAATTTTTATGTACCAATGAACCTGCAAGAACCAAGCAATGTGTAGCTCAGTAACATTCTATCTGATCCAATCTTCGGGTTTTGTCTGTTGAAGTTATGTCTTTTTTACGAATAAGCCTTATTAGGGGCCGAATGCCTCATACGAAAAGCGAGCGTAGCGAGTCTGGGGGCCTTGGCCCCTAGTATTGTACGTGATAGAAAAATGAAGACGCAAATCTGACATTTTCTGATTCGATTTGATTCACGAAGAATAAATTTGATTTCCATTAAATACTTGAGGAGGACATCTAGGTAGACTGCCCAATATCGAAAAAGTGCAGCCGTTGCAATCGCACGATTTAACTACAATGTGCACCGGTTATAACGGACCTGGGATGTAACGTACTATCGGTTATAATGTACACCCTCCAAAAAAGTATTCGAGCAAGAGAGAAATTTCCTAGTTTATATTCGCGAATAATAATTGAGTTTTTGAAAAACGCACAACTTGATAGAAATATGAAAAGTCATATTTATACATAGCCTAATTCATATTCTATGATAAATAATTTTTAATATGCGAAACCAACGTAGGAAATTTCTCTCTTGCTCGAATACTTTTTTTGGAGGGTGTACCTGAAAGCTAGGTCCCGATTGAAGTCCTATATTTATAATGTTATTTAACTTCGGTTAAAACTTACTTAACAAAAGTACGTACTTCGGCTATAACGTACATTTTATACCACAGCCAAAAATAAAATTTTGCTTTTCTTAAGCATTTTATTTCCTTTTTCTCGGAAATTTCAGTTCTTTCAAGAACACTCGTTGTCAGTTTTCAGATTCTCATGTGGGTCATTAAGCGAGATGAATTGTGTATGAATGAAGGGAGCGATCCTCTATCTTTTTCCCCTGCTAGGTAGGGCTAAGAACAGGACCATTTTTTTCCCTTTGTCATTCATCAATGCAAATGCCTTCTGAAAAGCCCCATCTATAATGATTCTGATGATAGTGAAGAAGAAACAGAAGAGCCTATACCAAGCATACCCAATGCATTAAATGATGCTAAAACATTATCGCGATTTTTTGAATGCCGCAATGATGATGCAGAGACTATACAAAAGTCTGTTATGAATATCTAAAACGGTATTTTTAAAGTAACATCAGCTCATTTAAAACAAAAGAAAATTACAGATTATTTATCTCAATAAAATTGTAATAAAGAATTTTCTCTGTTTTTTATTTAACTTAAATGTTAAAAAAAATGAGATTTTTTAAAAACACATATTACAGTGAAATTATGAGCCCGCTTTCTATTTTTGTGTAATATTGAACCATACCGCCGGTATTGCTTATAACGTACTTCGACTATAACGTACTACTTTTTTAGGTTCCGTGAGAATACGTTATAACCGGTGTCTACTGTATTACCAAGAAGGCGGTCCATCGAATCGCCCAGTGCGTGCTACGGAGCTAAAGAGAGCATTTCGGACACAGCTGGCCCTGTGACGGCTGCATTTTTTCGACATTGGGAAATGGTTGCGCTTGAAAGGGTTAAAGGTGTCTCAAAATAGCTTGACAGTTTAATTTATCAATAAGAAGCATTCTATATTTTAAAAAATCTGATGCGGACACTATGACTTTCTTGTACGTCTATTAAATTGCAATACATATTTCTGAGTATCCGCATTTCTGTAATACTCATTTTTAAATCACTTCGTTCAATCAATCTCATTTGAAAATGAGATACGATTATTCAGTTTGTATTAACAAGATTTGGGGATAAAAGGCCTGGTGAAGCTAAATTCAGTTTCGGAAACTAATTTTTGGCTGTATTTCGTCCAAAATCACTATGTTTGGCGAGACTTTGAGCAAGAAGGAAACAAAGACTGTCCATTAGGATGGCGACAAACAATCAGTTTTTCAAAATTTTCTCGGGGGACTCCCCCACCCCAAAAGAAAATCAAACAAACAAGGAAAAAAAAAAATCCACGCCAATCGGCAAGAAATGAGATTGGTAAAGTTTCAACTCATTTGCATAATACTAACCCATGCTTTTATCATTCAGGTCGCAATTTGGGAAAACCGCGACTTTTTATTTTATTTTGTTTTTGTTTAGTAAAATACAGTTTTTTTTCAATATAAAATGAATACAATTGAACTTAATGACATAAGACAAATGAATGAGACATAATGTTGGTCTCATTTCATAAAAATATATTTATGCCTTACAGAAATACACACCACTTTTATAATTATAGTTGTTGTTGTTGTTGTTGCTGTAAAAGTTTATAGATTTAAACATTGAACTTAAAGCATCAGTATTTTCAGCAGCAGATGCTATCCAAATCCTAAAAATTAACTTATTATGGAAATGCGAAAAAATAGTGTAGCATTTAATTTCATCTGCTCTTCTCCTTTTGCTTTTCTTTCTTTCTTCTCCCTTTTTTTTTTTTTTTTTTTTTTTGTCTAGACCATAAACAAATGGTTACACTCCAAACAGTCAGACAAAACTTTTAAAAAAATTTAACCAGAATTTGTCCATTCCATCTCAGCCATAAAAGTTCAACTAAAAGTTTCACTCATGAGGGTGGGGCACAAATTGCAAAATCGTCGATTTTTTCGTCAACTTCTACAATCTGGCGTATGGGTTCTTTTCTTTTCTTTATTTCCTTTTTAAAATTTATTAACTGCTGGTTTTAGCTTCGTTTTTAATTTTTTTTTTTAACATTTTGAGAACAAACTATTTATAGAGGAGACATAGTTCACAGTTAAAGTAGAACATTTTTCTTTTTAGTTCAGAGAATACGTATAATTTTTAAAATTTATTCAAGACAATTCTAAGTCTACTCTAAGATTTCTTTTCTTTAAATGATAGCCTATACACCCATTCTCAATAATCATTAAATTATGTTTTATCTTTTTATCTTTTTTTTTTTAAATAAGGAGTTTAAAAAATGAATACAAAACTTTTTTTCAACATTTTAAAATCATTATTGTAAATTTCTCTTTCAAATATGCTTACGTTTCAAACTAAAAAAGTAAATACATCTTTAAAAATCAAGCTTTAAAATAGTTTGTTAAAATAATCATAATATATATCTATTTATGATATGTTACATTTTCTATAAAGCTGATACTTTTATTCGAAATTTAGGTCTTAAAAAGTAAGTAAACAATGTACATTTGATTTTATTTTTCTATTTTAAAATTCTTTCTTATAGAAAATTTCGCAGCTCACCCCCGCTGTTTTCTGAAATATTACATTGCTTTATAATTTGCTATATGAGGTGAGTACACGAGGTGAGTTTTCATTTTTTATTCAATGTATATGATCATAGCCATTTCCAGAAGGTTAAAAAAACTAAAATAAAGAATTTTCAGTAAATTTATGAATTACCTTTTTTTAATTACCTTTAAATTTACTTCGAAAGAACGTACAGAAAGTTGGATAGTAAATAACTCTTCGCAGATTACAAAGACAGACGAACTTGGTTAAAGCATCATTGAAGGGGTCAGATTGTTTATAATGCTTTAACCAAATAACGTTCTAAGCGAACTTTTCTTCTGTGGGCAAATTTTTGAATAGCGCCAAAAAATGTACGATTTGTCATTAAGCGAAAGTCTCTAAAATTTTTCGGACTCTTTAATAAGCTGTTCTCAAAACTTGTGTGATTTCATAAGGTATCTGTCTACGTCTGAAAAGCTATTTTTGCTGAAGAAAAATATTTTCTTTTTATTGTTTTATTTGAAAGAGCGTATTTTTGAGATTCCACAACTGTCTTACTTTTCTTTCCCCGATAAATAGAAAGGAAGATACAGCTGTTTGAATGTCACTGCCGGTTGAATATCGATGTTAAAATAAAATCTTAAAACGCGTTTTTTGTTACTTTGCGTCATGATAACTTTAACTGCTCTAAAGTTTTCGTGAGAACTTCAGATATATAATGAAGCTTTACATAAACATTCTATTGATATTAAAGTGTGCATTGTAGCAAAAGTTAAGTTATACATAGGAAATTAATAAATTTACAGGTACTTTTAGACAAAAAATTGAAAATTTCAGCGTTTTTGCACGTAATTGGCCATATTTCAGTGAATTTTTAAAATACAATAAAACTTTTGGTACGAAACACAGAAATGTGTTGTAGGAGTATACTGTGCGAAGGAAGTTACTAAATATTGAAAAGAATGCAGTGTACAGCGGTTGTCGTAAGTGTGAAATTTTGTTAAAATTTTCTTCAAAAATGCAATTTTTTAAAAACTTGAAAATTTTGTAAAATAAATTATTGTTTCTGCCATGTTTTATGATCTTTCAAATAAAAATGCACAAACTACATCAAAATTTTGTATTAAAAAAAAATTGCTCCGCACTCATTTATTTCTAACAGCAACAGCGGAAAATATTAATGAAACCGTTGCACGTTTTTTAAGAAACACACACACACACATACATATATTTACAGTGGCGCACCCAGGTTTTTTTGTTTAAGGGTAGGGGTGGGGTGGGGGGTGGCCTACAAATGCTACTGGACTCTGTTATAGTGATTTTGATTATAGTTACAACTCTCTTATAACGTCAAAATATTCTGAACCATTTGACTTACTTGAACACTAGCCCACTATCAATGTAACTCGTTATAGAGTCATAAATAATTATCCGATTTTTTTCCCGTGACGTTGTAACCGAGTTTAACTGTTTCATACACTGACTGTAAACATTTCTTTAAAAAACATATTTTTTTTCGATAAAAAGTATTTTATAAATAATTTGAAGATAATTTTTAAAAGTAAAATATTTCTACTCATTGGTGACATTTTTTTTTTTTTTTTTTCAATTTTTAACGCTTTTCACTTCCGACTCTCCATTTTTAGGGGAGCTTTAGCCTCATTAGCCCCCTTCTGTGGGTGCGAATATGTATATATACAACCAGTGGCGCATCCAGAATTTTAGTTGGGGAGGGGGTTACAAATGCTGCTGAACTCGGTTATAGTGACATCGATTGTAGTTATAACTCTCTTATAACGTTAAAATATTCATTACCACTTGACCATAGAACAGAAGACTACTATCAACGTAACTCTTTATAGAGTCATAAATAATTGTCCAATCTTTTCAATGATGTTGCACCCAAGTTTATCTTTATTTTATACACTAGCTGTAAGTGTTTATTTAAAAACCAACATCCTCCTACACAGTAGAGTAGCCAGAAATTTTTCATGGTGGGGTTACGACTAGTGCAACTCACATATATGCATACATGTGTGTGATATGGCAGAGAAGAATATACATATTGTATGGAAAAAAAATTTCATGGGGTTGTGACCCCCCTCTCTTTAGCTACGCCCCTGCTCCTACAGAAAAAAGGCAGTTTTTTAGAATAAAATATTTTAATTCATTAAAATATTTTATTCCATTTATAATAATATTTTAATTAATTAAATATTTTATTCAATGAAGACAATTTTTTAAAATAAAATATTTTAATTTATTAAAATATTTTATTCCATTTATAATAATATTTTAATTAAATAAAGTATTATTTTCAATGGAGGCAATTTTTTAAAATAAAAAATTTTAATTTATTAAAATATTTTATTCAATGAAGACAATTTTTAAAAAATAAAATATTTTAATTCAATAAAATATTTTATTCAATGAACACGATTTTTTAAAATAAAATATTTTAATTTATTAGTGATAATTTCCAATTTTCAATGCTTTTCGCATCTAACTCTCCAGATTTAGGGGGGGGCATTAGCCCCCCAGTGGGTGCGCCTATGTATACAACTCGAATCGGATTGCGCAAACTCAGGAAATATGCCGGGTGGGCGGGGGGGGGGGGAAGTATTGATAACCTACGGGGGCGTTCGCATTCGGCCACAACAAACAACACAACTCCATCTTACCGAGAAAACCGCTATGCCGGGAAGTCAACGCACTCCGGTGTTCCAGCTCAGCCACGGGCCCTAAACGAGAAAAAGGGGTCCGCTCTTATAACTAAAATAATGACAACGTTGCATCACAGGGACCAAAAGGCGCAGAGAGTGCTCCTTTTCCTTTTTTATTTATTTTTTAATTTTCTTCTATTCCAACTCCATACCGAAACAGGTTTGCCTGCCGCCTCGCGTAGGCTTTTTTTTTTTCTATGTGTGCGGCTAGGCGGCCTCCCCATTGGTCGAAACTTCTCTTTCAGGAATCTCATTCCATCCATCCACCAAATAAAAAAAACAGAAATAAAAAAAAACCCTCTCGGCGGGCTTGGAGGAGAGACTTGCACTTTTGCCTTCTTCCATCTTTCTCTCCCCCCCCCCCCCTCCCCATGTAAACAACAATTCAACCTGTTTCGCTGTCGGGTTGGTTGGTGGTGGAAGTGGATGTTGAGGAGCGTGCACAGGCGACTGACTGGCAGAGGAGAGAAGAGAGAATTCGGAAAGCTGCAGGGGAAAGAAGTTGGCGCTGCTTTGCTCTGCTGCTAGAGCTCGCTTGCTCCAGAGCGTCAGATCGTTCGTTCGGTTAGTGCCCCGTCTATATTTTGGAATTAATATACACAACGTGTGGTGAGGCCGGTTCCTGAGCATTTATTGCTGTTATTATTATTTTTCCGTGGTGTTTTCTTGCTGTTTGTGGATATTACCGGAGAGAAGATAACCCCTCGAAGAGGAAGCATGTGATTTTTTTTCTTTTGAGGTGAGTGTGAGTCTCAGGTTTAATTAATTATTTATTTTCATTTTAAATATCATGTGAATCAGCCACACGATTAAACTCAGGTTAATTAATTTATTTCAATTTTAAATACCATATAAATCAGTCACACGATCAATAGACCGCTAAACTCAAGTTAATTAATTTATTTTTTATTTTAAATACCATATAAATCAGTCACACGATCAAATGATCGCTTCTCTAAAACTGTTTCGTATTGTGTAATTTACGATCGCAGTCGCGCTAAAATAGAGCGCCAATTTTAATATATTTCCAGTACTGGATTACTAATTAGGCTCGATAGGCTTTGACGTGGGGGGCAGGACAATTTCGGAGGCTCCCAAAACAAAGGCTGTTTATTAGCAGGGTAACCGGCGCACTTGCCCAGGGCCCCAAATCTTTAAAAAATTTTCAAAAACTGTGTACTAAAGAACTTTATATTCTTTAAAATGTCTGTATTCTTCAATAAATAAATAAAAATAAAATTTTAAAACTTTAAAAAATATTTTAGTTTCACTAAGAAAGACTAAAAAAACAAACTTCTGTCACTATGCACATATTATTAAAAACTTTTTAACTGGTGTATTTTTAGCTAGTTCGTAAGATATATTTTTGTGCAGATTTTTGTTAGTTTTGAAAATTAAGTTACTCTTATATAGAAAAAAAAATTAATATTCTTTTTTACAGTGTATTTATACATTTAGTAATTAAAAACACATAGTTCATAGTCATTTGTGTCGCTCATATGCACAAATTAATTAAATGCGTTGTTTTCATGGAATTTCAAGCAGAAGATTTATGATCTGTCAAGACCAAAAATTTTCATTTGTCTTAGGCCGCCCATCATGGTTATAATTGGGCCCTGCCTTAAGGCTGCAAATCAAGAGAAAAAAAATATTGCTACTGATTAAAAATTAGTAAATTATTATAATTCAAATTTAAAATTCTACTTTTATGAAGTTGAAGGGGTAGCAAAAATTCTAAATACGTGAATTGGTTTAGTAAAACTGTGTGTACCTTTAGGGTGTTCAATTAAGTGCATTTGACCAAAACAGAATAATATTCTATTGCATAGAATATCACTTGTAACTAGTCTCGTATATGTTGGCCTGTGATGAACCAGAGGTCAATCCAGGGTTGTTGTTTTTTCATGTTCCCAACTTAGTTAAATTCAGACTTTTCTTTAAAAAAAGTGCAAAACAAATTAAAATGTAGAGCAGAGGCGCAGAGAGCCAAGTCGGGGCCCCGGGGATAAAATCTTTGGGGTCCCTTTGCTATCCAGAAATCCTTTTGATGTCGTATTAGATCAATCATTTATTCCTTATTAAAATTATTAATCACTTAAAGAAACTTTAAATTAATAGTATTTGGAAAATAATTAATAGAATTAAAATTATTAATTTAAAAGAGTATTATACTTTAATAAACACCCATGCCCTAAAAAATACCAACATTTTGTTTTGAAGATTTCGTCACCTCCACAGAGAAACTGTATTTGAAATGTTAACATTTTTGCATGGCATGTTTCCTCAGTATTGAAACAATTAATATTTTTATTCATACTTCCATGCCAGCAGGCAGCCAAAAAAATTTCAGAAGGCCAAAAAAGTAAAAATTTCAAATTTTCTCCTAGAAAGTCTTGATCTTTAACTTTTTGTTAAGGAAAATTCAAAATTTCGGAAGTTAAGTGGACCCATAGTCTCTCCTCTGGCTATACCCTTTCTTCCACTATTTAACAATGTGTCTCGGAAAAAAAAAAAAAAAAAAAAGATTTCTTGTTAAATAAATCTTTTCTTCTTTAAATCATGGCAAACCGTTGAATAACACCGTCAATGTCTACTTTTCTTGCAAAAGAAAACTCAATCACCAACACTCCTCGTTTTTGTCAAGTGGGTGGTTTATGTTCTAGCTATCTTTCTGTAATTTCATTCAAAAATTAATTTGAAACATCCGTTGACATAATTTGGACATTTTTTTTTTTTTTTAAATTGACAACACACAATTAAGTATCATATAAACAGCAAAAGCCGTGCCCTTCACAAGCTGAGGCCCTGGGGATTTTCCCCCTGCTCCCCCTCCCTCTCTGCGCCACTGATGTAGAGTAAGATATCTTTGAAGAGCCTCATTAATTAATTGTAGCTGATTGGAGGGGCATTTTTAATCAAGTGTGATTTTAGTGAAGGGTCTGCAAAACGCTGTTCCATGCATTGATCCCTGTGAACATAGAAGGCTTTGCAAAAGAAATCACACCGGCCGTAAACCCAGGGGCCGCAGAAATTTTACAGGGGAATAATCCGGATCTGCATATTTCTCTGTCTTCCTTGCACGAAGAAATATTTAGCTCCTTATAATCTCGCATATAACTGAAACGCCCGGCCCGCCGTACTTATCCAGATACTGAAAAAATTATGAACTGAAAAAGGAAAAACCTAATATGAAAATTTCAGAAAGAGTGCATTTGTAAAATTTCATCCCTCCCAATAAAGTTCTTCAAAAACGTGTAAAATTTAGAAAAGCATCTCGAAAATTTGAAGTTTCAGCAATTTCAGGACATATATGAACTTGTAGCTACGAGACCCAGTGTCTTTATTTCATTTGAATTGTTTTGTCTTTATGTATTCAGCAGTGGCGTAGCCAAGGGAGGGGAATAGGGGGTCATAACCCCCCCATGAGGAATTTTGTGCCATAGAAAATGAATAATCTTCACTCCCTTATCACACTCACGTATACATATATGTGAATTGCAGTAGTCATACACCCCCCCCCCATAAAATTTTCTGGCTACGCCACAGGTATTCAGTTATTTATTTTTGGATAATCTATTATTTCTTAAACTAGCGGCCAGCTTAAAGAAATATCTCTTACGCCCGATTACTTTCAATGAACATATTAAAAAAAATTTTTTTTAAACAATAATTATTTAAACTATTTTAAGAAATTGTGTCTTAATTATAGGGAAATCATACGTTCCAAAATCTCTGTAGTCGTAGAATTTCGTAACATAATTTTTGCAAATGTTGTATATACAGTGAAATTTCTGAATAGCGGTCGCCGGTGGGATTGTCCAAAAGTGACCGTCCCTCAGAGGTCGCTGTTGTTTAGAGCAGCGGTTCCCAACCTTTTAACGTCGCGTCACTCATAGCATGCAGCGCCGGTGCCGACTTTGCTACAATTTTGTGGGTGCTTTAGAAAAATTATTTTTTCAGGACTGGGGGTTGGGATTAGGATTAGGCATGTTTTTTAGAAAAAAATTCAGCAGATGATATTTCCTCTAATTGTTTTACATTTTTAATACACAAATGGAAACAAAAACTTTTAATGATGAATTCATTTTTTTTTTTCTAAGTTAAAATGAATTATTCTGAATTACCATTCATGTACCTGATCATCATCTTTCCTGAACAGTGACACAATAGAAATAGACAAAAAATCAGGGCCCGATTATGACAAACCGAGACCTGGGGCAGAAGTCTGAATGGGGGCCCCCTACATGCTGTTACTGAGTCTGACAACTACTTTATGTATTTTTTCTGTGTTCACATATAAATTTTTGTCATGATTAAATGTGTTCAACATGAAATATACTAATATTAGATGAATGAGAATAATTATGAACATTATATACATATGAAACATCAACATTATGAAATCTTGCAGCTCAGATACATGTTTAAGAATTTTTTCTGAAATTTTTACAAAAGGCACAGATTTTTCGCTTATTACAGTGTGCAAAGCAACTTATGAAGAACCATCTTGATTTTTTTTTAGACCATGGTGCTATTATTATATTTCAATTCGTGTACCAACACTAAAAACAGAGTGTTTTTTTTTTTTTTTTTTTTTTTTTTTTTTCGAACTACAGCCTTAAAAGGAAGACTTAAAAAATACAACTAAAAGCCTGACTTTTCCATAATTTTAATAATCATAATCGGCAAATTTCTATTTATGGGTGCCCCATTCTCTCTGGGTAGCCACTTAAAAAACTTCAGTGGGTCCGGCAACTTACCGCGTCATCACTTAAAATCTAGCCGCCATCCTAGTTACCCTTCTTTTTGCAGAAATCGTTAATCTGCTGTGATATTTTTCTATGGAAAGGTAGGGTTAAGGAAAAAAAAAAGATTTTGAGTATTTGTAACTTGTAAATTCATAACTGATAAAAAGTAGGCATTACTGCATTGAAAAAATGGCTGTGCGGCACAGCCAGCTGCGTCAAAAAAGGGTCTCTAGATCTGTGGCACGCGATGAACGTTTCGATCGTCCGCCATCTTGCTGGTAGTTAAGTCGAGCGATGGCAACAGCTGTCCTTTTTTCAGCATTGGGAAAGGGTTGCGCCTCAAAGGGTTAAAAGTTTCCGTCTTTTTGCTTACCCCTAGAAAGGTTAAAAGACAACATATGGATACCATTTGGATATTTATTTCGCCTATTAATCGTTGCGTACATCCAAAATAAGCCTGAAATAACGCAATTCTCCGATTGCATGATAAACTCTTTTCACGATGGGGGAAAAAAAAAAACCCTTTTTTCTTGGACAACTGGAGAGCCAGCAATAAAAACTGAATAATTGTTGAAATGATAAGTAGTCAATAAAATGTAATATTTTGAAAAGAAATCACGAAATGCCAGTTCGTTAATTTGGAGTAAGAAACTTTTTAGGACAAACTGCATGACGAGATTTATAAAATTGCTGTCAGTATTCGTTAATTAGATGAATGGGTTGAAAGGAAGCACTTTACAACAGGGTTCCTGCATTTTATAATATAAAACTCTTGTATTTATTTAACTACCAATTTAGATACTTGTGTAAGGGAAAAAACAAAACAAAAACTGATACACGTGCAAGTAAACCGGTTTTTTTTTACTGTAAACGGAATAATTCAAGCAAAACGAACAATAGCTATTTCTCAGATTTAGCACTGCCGTTTCTTCAAAAGCATTAGTTAAGTACAAAGTATATTTTTGTTGTAACGAATGTTCTTTATTTTGATTTTCTTTTTCTTTTTTCCACCACTTTCTCTCTCTCTCCCTTTTTTCCTTCTACATTGGTACGATCAAGTAATACTTCTCATCTCACTATTTATGTTTGCTAAATTGTTAAATATTTGAGACGAAATATTCTTCGCGTTAAGGGTGATTCTCACAAAATTGGCCAAAATAAGATTGAAGATTTTGCGCCATTTCTGTCACATTTTTGTATAGAAAATTCAAATATTATTTATGCTTTTATAGTAAAAATGTACAAGCATTAGTTAAGTACAAAGTATATTTTTGTTGTAACGAATGTTCTTTATTTTGAATTTCTTTTTCTTTTTTCCACCACTTTCTCTCTCTCTCTCCCTTTTTTCCTTCTACATTTGTGCGATCAAGTAATACTTCTCATCTCACTATTTATGTTTGCTAAATTGTTAAATATTTGAGACGAAATATTCTTCGCGTTAAGGGTGATTCTCACAAAATTGGCCAAAATAAGATTGAAGATTTTGCGCCATTTCTGTCACATTTTTTGTATAGAAAATTCAAATATTATTTATGCTTTTATAGTAAAAATGTACAAGCATTAGTTAAGTACAAAGTATATTTTTGTTGTAACGAATGTTCTTTATTTTGAATTTCTTTTTCTTTTTTCCACCACTTTCTCTCTCTCTCTCCTTTTTTTCCTTCTACATTTGTGCGATCAAGTAATACTTTTCATCTCACTATTTATGTTTGCTAAATTGTTAAATATTTGAGACGAAATATTCTTCGCGTTAAGGGTGATTCTCACAAAATTGACTAAAATAAGATTGAAGATTTTGCGCCATTTCTGTCACATTTTTTGTATAGAAAATTCAAATATTATTTATGCTTTTATAATAAAAATGTACTTTTTTTTCGTTAGCAAGCCATAACTCAGTGAGCGACAGTGTACACGTACACTCTCTCAAAAAAGAATTCGAGTATCAGCGAAATTTCCTATTTTGGGTTTGCGAATAGTTTTTGGAAAACGCACAATTCTACAGAAATATGAAAAAATTATAATTATATATAACCTAATTCATATTCTATGATAAATAATTTTTAATGTACGAGAGCAACATAGGAAGTTTGACTTTTAATCGAATTATTTATTAACCCATTTGTGCCTGGATATTTTTGCGACTTTCTTCGATTTTTACTGATAACAGAAATAATAGATAAATTTCTGATGTCAACTTCTTGAACAAGGGATGATTTCTTTTAAAATCATTATGCATAAAAATTGAAATGTCAACATCCTACTTGGTCATGTTAAAATATTTGTAGAGTTGAGGCTCAATACTCATGAATAAAGGATAGGAAATATAAATAACATTTTCGATTAATAGCGAAAATGCCGTCCCAAAAAAGGGACACTAGGCATAAATGGGTTAAAAGGCTGTGTAACTTTTGAAAGTTTGTAAAATAATGTTAAACTATTTAAAAAAAGTAATTTCTGCCGATATTTTAAACTTTAAGTCACTTAAATAATAATAATAATAATTTTACTTCAGTCATGCATTTTTTTTTCTTTTTTACTTCTTTTGATCTAAAATGTTATATTTGATGTCTAACAAAACGCAATTTTTTGTGTAAGAACAACAACAATAATAAACTCTAGAAAACTAGCACGCTGTTTCACCTTGCATTTTCCGTACTGTTGCTTACAGTGCGTGCAACAGGTGTCGAAAGCAAAACACAGGACACAGCTTTGTGCGAAAGGGGGCGTAGGAACTTGGGGATCGTTGACAGATTCCTGGGAGGACAGATGAAAACGAAACACCGAATATACATTCTTCGAGGCACCCAAATTCCTTCGACCATTCCTAGACACATTCCATTCCGTATCAGAGAGTCTCCTCCTCCCCCTCTCCCTTTTCGTGTGTAGGGTGCAAGGGGGGATCATGTCTAGCATTTCTAGAAATATATTGCAGCGCACCAGGGCTCGAATTATTTTGAAACCTGATTCAAAAGCTGGCAGCAAAAACTATTCAGCTCACAGCAAAATCTTAAATTTTCGCAATAAATGTATATTTCAGTTCCAATTTTTAAGTTAACCGAGTTTTATAAGCAATGGGCTTGTCTCCAAAATTTTCATTTCTCATTCAAGAAATGGAAATAGAATTTTTAAACTATCAATTTTAGTCACGAGTTTTCTGCGAAAGATACATTGTTTTTTGACGAACAATGGTTGGAAGTTGGAAAGTAGCACTGGTACCAAAGCGATTATTAACACTAGGGATGGACGCGAGACGACTTTTTTGCGAGACGAGACAGAGATTTACAGCTTTTTTGCGAGACGCGACACACATTTTTAACATTACGCTATAGGGATTTTTGCGAGACGAGACAAGCTTTTAGGCTATTTTGCGAGACGCGAAACGCTTATTTTTCGTCTCGCGTCCATCCCTAATTAACACCTGCATGAAGACAACGTTCCCGAACCAACGTTGCTATTAGGGATGCAACGGATATCCGGCAAACATACTGCATCCGGACTATCCGGCCAATATGCCGTATAATTGGCAGTAGCCGGATATTACAAATATCCGCCAGTACACCTGGCCTAAAATTATATACTAACTAACAATAATAAATATAATAAATGAATAAATTCTAAAAACTGCAATAATAAAAAATGAAAAAAAAAACAATGTTTTGTGAAAATATTTTGTTCACAATACTTTTTAGAATTTATTTTTATCATTTATAGAAAACTAACTGAAGTACCCGTCGTTGACGGGTTAGTACTGAATGCAAATTTCCAAAAAGCAAGAACTTTCGTCAGCATTGTAGGAGTGCACAGAATGGATGGAGTATGTTGCCAAAGTAAAGAAAGCGAAGTTATAATTTTTATGTATTGTTCAAATATTACAGGTTAGAGAGTAACTAAGTAATATCATTTCATTCGCTTTAGTCGTAATTATGGGATGCGCGAACGAATATTTCCGCATATTGAAAGAATTTTCGCAAAATCTCAAAATCTAAGCAATATTTTTGAAAAATTGGAAGCCTAGAATTTAAGTTGAGTGACAACCTATCATGCCACCCAATTTCGTTTCATTCCTCTTTTGGCAAACAAACATAAAATAAGAATGACAAAATTACAAAATTTTTCAGTAACTCTGGTACAAAGTATTATACATACTTATAAAATGAAACTGTGAGTAAATTTTGCTCTCTTTCTTTTATTTCGGAAGACCTTGTGCATGCACTTAACGCGTATGGCAAAATTTCGTTGTATACAGTTTTTAAATGTATGCACTTATTATTTTCCTTTTTTAAATGAATCTGTAAAGCTTTCACGGACTTTTGACGTGTCTGGTATAGAGCTGTGTACAGGGCTGGTAGCAAGACTGGCCCAAGGGGGGCACAAAATCAATTTAAGTTGATTTTTTCTCACCCTATTATTTGTCATTATACATTTATTTAGAAATCAATTTACTAGCATCTTAATGCTGTAAATAAATGGCAGATTAGTATGATATTTTTGTACACTCCCTTTATACCTTGTTAAATCCTTTATTCCTTTATATACTTCCTTATTGTCAGGTCTAACCTTGTATTGTTTTACATTTAAACTGTTGAAAAAGAATAAAACGAAAATAATGTTAATTTTATTTTGCCGTAAAACATAGTGTTGAATTTTACAATTACATCTTATTAGTTAAAATAATTATGAAAGGCCGGATAAAGTTAATAATTTGTTCAACGTGTACGGGGCACAGTTTGGAGTTCTGCCAGAGGCGCAAGATCATCGGTGGGGGGGGGGGTATGCATGAATTGAGAGAGAAAGAGAACTTCCTCTTTCCTTCCCTATTATCTCAATCAGGCGTTGTTCAGGCTAAATCCGGCCTAGTAGTATTAATGTGAAATACTCCATTGAATTCTCCTCAATAACTGGAAAACATTGCTGCTAAATGGCTGGAACAGAATTTAACCCTTTGAGGCGCAACCCTTTCCCAATGCTGAAAAAAGGGCAGGGCAGCCGTTGCCATCGCTCGACTTAACTACCAGCAAGATGGCGAACGATCAAAACGTTCAGCGCGTGCCACAGATCTAGAGACCCGTTTTTTGACGCAGCTGACTGCCCGCGCACAGCCAGCTGTCGTCAAAAAAAGGGTCTCTAGATCTGTGGCACGCGATGAACGTTTCGATCGTCCGCCATCTTGCTGGTCGTTAAGTCGAGCGATGGCAACGGCTGCCCTTTTTCCAGCATTGGGCAATCTATCCATCTGTTCTCGCATTCTTCCATTTTTCAGCAGACGTCAGTGCTGCTGTTAAAAATAATCGTGACCATTTTTTGACGGAAAATGACGTGCTTAAAAACTAAAGGATTCTCGTGGAGCTATGTCACCCGCAACTATAGAAATGAAATCTATTCTTCGTGACTGGCAACAGTCAAAACGTCAGAGTTGGGTGTTCCCAGAGCGGGAGCACTGCGCTTTAAAGGGTTTAAGAAACAATTTGATCAAAAGAGTTCAGAAACAAAGTAGTACAAGCTTCTTACGTTGATTGCACGGTCACAATAAAGGAATTCTTTTAAGTTCACAAAACAAACACTCATTGCATAATACTTTTAAAAATCCGGAAATACAAAACAACCGGGTGGCCACACACATGTATATAAGAGCAAGTTATTAAAAATTTTAAAAACACATTGCAGTGCTGAAGTGATTAAAAAAAAATAAATAAACAAGATATTCCACCCTTCCATGCCTTGGAGCTCCAGTTTTTTTTTTTCCTTCCAAGAGCAAATTTGACCTGATTTAAATCCGATATAACAATGGCGGCGGTGATTTCTATTCTTTCGGATAAAGGTTAGTTGTTGTTGGCTGCTGACCTTGATCAGAGACTTTTACCATTTTCAGCACTTAAAGCTGTGTTGAGTTGTCCGTTATGAAAATGAGGTGACCGGAGGCCAGGTTCGCGTGTTTGGGTTTCTATAATTTGGAATGGTGCATGACTTAAAATTTGCTCGACCTTTTAAAGGTCCTCATCAATCGGTCAACGTGTTATTATTAGATAATTCTATTAAAGATCCCCATTGAGTTCAAACACCGATGTTGATCTATGGACATTTTTACGCTTCGACGCTGAACTAATCTCTTGTAATGTTTCATTAAAAACTTTACCATTGAGTTATTTCCTTTATTCGAAAGAAAATCTTTTTAAAAAGTATCGGAAAAAAATTGTTTAAAAAGATCTTTAAAAGAAAAAAAAAAAGTTTTCAGAATCGTATTTTCTAAAAAAAATTACCAATTGTTTTTGAATGCACATCAACAATTTTGTAGATGCCTTAGTGCTTTCATAGTGCAGAATAATGTGAGGATAGCATTTTCTGTGTTTAAACATTAACAATCTGAAAAAAATTAACAATTTTGTAGATGTCTAAAGTTTTCATAGTACAGAATAATGTGAGGGTAGCATTTTCCGTGTTTAAAGTTCTAAAACCGAGCGAACAAAACGCTCGCCGTGGCAGCAGGGCATTCAAAGATGCACCCTTGGTAGTTATAAGGCGCATGGGTGGGGAGGCTCCAACATTGCCTTGGTGAAATTTTTATTTTGAACATAACACGAAGAAAAAAAAAAGTGGGTTACTATTAATGAAGTTTTGTGAGAACTAGTAAAAGAACTTTAAATATTATATCTATCCTTTATATCATAGGTTCCCAACCTTTTTTGAACTGGTGCCCCCTTTTCTAGTGAATATTTCAATACCGCCCCCCCTCCCACTCCAGAGAAATAAGAATTAAATTAAAAAAAAATTACTAATAGATAGAATATTGTTGGTGTTGAAACTGTACTGAATTTCTTCTTCATTTAAAAAAGAGGAATAAAAGTTTTAGAGAGGTATATTAGAGAGATATCTCTTTCTCTTAACAGCGAAGTCTCATATCGAAATATGTGAATTTTCGCACACGTGATAGAAATGAAACAGAGTGATTTTTAAGTCTTTTTTAGACTATTTAGTTAATCTTCCCACGGCCCTCCGTGCCATATCAACGCCTCCTAATTTTCCCTGGGTCTTTTACCGCCCCCCTGAAAGCCTCAAACGCCCACAAGGGGGCGTTATCGCCCACGTTGGGAACCTATGCTTTAAATGAAGTGTAAACTTTTATAAATGTCTATGCACTTATTGTATTGTATTTTAAATAGTTTACCGTCTCTAAGCTGCCGTAGTCCGTAATGTATTGGAATTCTTTTGAGTGCTTCTAATAAAAAAAAGATAAAGGTATAATAATACAAAAAATATATAAAAAATAAGTAATGAAAAAATATAATTATATAAAAATAATCTATAAAAAGTGTAATTTGTTACATACAATGTGTTTGATGGAAAACCTTATTTTGTACTCATTTACAGCACATATATTATAACAACTCATTGATGCAAATGTCTCTAAAATACGCTTTAAACAACGATTGCTCATAGAGCGTCATGTATTGTAATTCTTTTGTGTGTTCCTGTAAAAGTACCATAAAGATGAGTATACCATTTTCTTCAATATTGTTGCACAGTCATCGATTCTTATTCATATGCCTTCAAAATTTTAAGTTAATTGAATACCTAGAAGTGGTCGGAAATTTAATTACAAGACTCCATTACATTACGTACATCACACAGGTAAAACTAATAAAAGCGTGTTCATAAACCTCAATTATCCTACACAAATTATTTTTTTTAACTCGAACAAATATTGGTGTTTAACAGAAGTCGACTATAAAAATGAAATAAATAAAAGTGCTAAGCATATACAGGTTCCCGAATACCATAATCAGGCTCCGTCTGTAAAGCTAAAGAAGACTGAAGACAATAAAGCTAATAGATTTGTAAAGAAAAAGGTGTAAAGTTAAACGAATTTAAGGCGTTTTCTTACTTCGGAGATTACCTTTCTTTCCTAAAATATAAACCAGTCAGCTGATGAATCTAAAACACGGCAGCAGTTGAGCTAAAGGTCATAGTTCTCTATATCCTTGAATGAATCTTTGTGACTGCTCGCACATTTCAGTCACGTGTGCCCACTCGTATGTCATTTAAATTAAAGCTTTTGTGAAAGTAGAGCGGTTCGCTTTCAGTTAAATATTTGAGATTTCCAACAAGAGGGATTCCTCTGTGCCTTTAACCCTTTGAGGCGCAACCCTTTCCCAATGCTGAAAAAAGGGCAGCCGTTGCCATCACTCGACTTAACTACCAGCAAGATGGCGGACGATCGAAACGTTCATCGCGTGCCACAGATCTAGAGACCCTTTTTTGACGACAGCTGGCTGTGCCGCACAGCCAGCTGTCGTCTCTAGATCTGTGGCACGCGATGAACGATTCGATCGTCCGCCATCTTGCTGGTAGTGAAGTCGGGCGATGGCAACGGCTGTCCTTTTCAGCATGGAGCAATCTATCCAGCTGTTCTTGCGTTCTTTCATTTTTCAGCAGTAGTCAGTGCTGTTAAAAATAATCGTGACCATTTTTTTTACGGGAAATGACGTGCTAAAAAAAGTAAAAGATTCTCGTGGAGCTATGTCACCCGCTACTATTTTTATAGTCAAATCTATTCTTCGTGACTGGCAACAGTCAAAACGTCATAGTTTGGTGTTCCCAGGGCGCAACACTGCGCGTTAAAGGGTTAACAACTTGGAGAACATTGGAGCCACGACTGTTTTTACGTGCACCCGCTCCCGTTAGCGTACACGGTCCCACAGTAGTCGAGCCGAGAGGAAGTTGATCCTCCCAAGCACTGGCCAAGCCAGATGCTACTTAACATGCCGTGTTCTAATGGGAACGGAGTTTTCGCTCAGATCACTGTGGGACGTAATTCTATCCAAATTGATGATTTTAAAAGGTCGATACTCTAAATTTCGGAATTTACGCTACCTCTACATGCTCTCAAGACGCTCTATTTGCACCGAAAGAATGTAAATGATCTCTTAGGAAAGGCACTCATGGGAGTACGCGCATATACTTCGTTCTCTGCAACATGTCCAGAAGTGGATATCCGATCCCAAAAGCCAATCTTTAAATGTTTACCCGCTTGTATTTATAGCTTCGATGTGAATTTTAGTGCCCTTTTTTTTTCCTTTTTTTTTTGCGTGTGTGTTCTTGTTTGGATTTGCCATTTTGAAAAATGTTTTACATTTAAAATTTCGCTTAACCCTTTAACGCGCAGTGATCCCGCTCTGGGATCAGCAAACTCTGACGTTTTGACTGTTGCCAGTCAAGACGAATAGATTTGATTTCTATAAAAATAGTTGCGAGTGACATAGCTCCACGAGAATCCTTTACTTTTTAGCACGTTCCTTTCCCGTAAAAAATTGGTCACGGTTATTTTTAAGAGCACTGACATCTGCTGAAAAATGGAAGAACGCGAGAACAGCTGGAAAGATTGCCCAATGCTGAAAAAAAGGCAACCGTTGCTATCGCTCCACTTAACTACCAGCAAGATGGCGGACGATCGAAACGTTCATCGCGTGACACAGATCTAGAGACCCTTTTTTGACGCAGCTGGCTGTGCGCGAGCACAGCCAGCTGTCGTCAAAATAGGGTCTCTAGATCTGTGTCACGCGATGAACGTTTCGATCGTCCGCCATCTTGCTGGTAGTTAAGTGGAGCGATAGCAACGGCTGCCCTTTTTTCAGCATTGGGAAAGGGTTGCGCCTCAAAGGGTTAACGCGTAGTGTTCCCGCTCTGGGATCACCAAACTCTGACGTTATGACTGTTGACAGTCACGAAGAATAGATATGGATTTCTATAAAAAATAGTTGCGGGTGACATAGCTTCACGAGAATCCTCTACTTTTTAGCACGTCCTTTCCCGCTAAAAAAATGGTCACGATCATTTTTTAACAGCACTGACATCTGCTGAAAAACGGAAGAATGCGAGGATAGATTGCCCAATGCTGAAAATAGGGCAGCCGTTGCCATCGCTCGACTTAACTACCAGAAAGATGGCGGACGATCGAAAGGTTCATCGCGTGCCACCGATCCAGAGACCCTTTCTTGACGCAGCTGGCAGCAGGCTTTTTTCAGCATTGGGTAAGGGGTGAACCGCAAAGGGTTAATTAGGCTGTAGTTCAGGGGGGGGGGGGATTCTGCTTCACTGCTTCTGATCAGGGATGAGTGAGACACGGAAAATAGGCCTGTCTCGCAGAAGAGCTGAAAAGCTTCGATCTCGTCTCGCAAAATTCCTATCTAGTAATGATAAAAATGTCTGTCTTGTAAAATATCTGTAAATCTGTGCCTTGCATCCATTCCAACTCACGAACACTATTAAATTAAAAACAAACTTACTGAGTGTAGGACTCGACACATTTCAGTAAGTTTTTTTCCTAATGCAAATTATACAATTTATTTTAAAAAAATATTAATGATAACATTACTTTTTAGAATAAAATATTTAAAAAAAAAAAAGAAATAAGTATTATTTCATAATTAAATGTAATTAATTATTTTATTGTTAATAATATCAGGTTGTAACGAAAGTTTTCCGCCATATCTGCCTGAAATACTAACTTCTAACTCCTTAGATAACTGTTTTTGAACTTTCGGTACCAAACCTGCACAGTGTCACATGATACAACAATATAGTACTTAAAGCTGTACTCATAATTCGTTGATATTATGTAGCTGACTTTTTGCAACACAACTGGAAGTAAATGATGGTTCTAATCCTCTAGAGTGATAGTTCTTGAGACACCTTAGTAGTAGAAAAAGGAGAGTTCTGCCCAGCCGGATCCCATGTTAATTCACCGGATCCGTTCGGATGCTTTCCCTGGGTCGAGAGAGAGAGAGGGGGGCGTGGTCGGACCGGATGCTAAGACCGGATGTTCGAAGGGTTGATAAGAATATTTTTTCCTTTTTTTCAGATAAGGGTACTTGTAATTTTTTTCAGATTGTGACATATTTTTTGAAATAAGGGGACTTGGAAAAATTTTCAGATTTTCACATATTTTTCAAATAAGGGTACTTGGAAAAATTTTCAGATTGTGACATATTTCTCAAATAAGGGGACTTGGAAAAATTTTCAGATTGCGATGCATTCTCTCATGAAAAATAAGGGACTTTAACATTTAGTATCAAAATAAGAGACTTTGACATAATTTTAAATAAGCTATACTTTATGAATTAAACCTGAAATAAAAAATATTATTATAAAAATGAGGACCCACCAGCCGCCCGGTAGAATTCGTCTACCGCCTCATTTCAAATAAAAATTCTTACTATGCTTTTCCACGTCACGCTAGCCTCGCATGAAGGGAGACAGGGCGTAGCACAGCAGACGCGTTGTTGTTTTTGTTTCTTTAAATAATAATTAACTATGTGGAGCAAAGAAATGAACAACATCCCCAGGAGGCCTACGAACTTTAATTTTAAGTTAAATAAGTAATTTTACAACAAATATTTTTTTTAATCAAGAATTAATTTATTTTTTAAACAAGTTTTAATTTTAAGTTAAATATTTTTCTAAATTTATTTTTAATCAAGAGTTTTAATTTTAAGTTAATAATTTTACAACAAATATTTTTTTAACCAAGTTTTAATTTTTAGTTAAATAATTTTACAACAAATATTTTTTACCAAGTTTTAATTTTACAACAAATATTTTTTACCAAGTTTTAATTTTAAGTTAATAATTTTACAACAAATATTTTTTACCAAGTTTTAATTTTACAACAAATATTTTTTACCAAGTTTTAATTTTAAGTTAATAATTTTACAACAAATATTTTTTAACCAAGTTTTAATTTTTAGTTAAATAATTTTACAACAAATATTTTTTACCAAGTTTAATTTTACAACAAATATTTTTTTACCAAGTTTTAATTTTAAGTGAAATAATTTTACAACAAATATTTTTTTTTTTTTTAACCAAGTTTTAATTTTAAGTTAAATAATTTTACAACAAATACATTTCTAAATTTATTTTTTTAACCAAGTTTTAATTTTAAGTTAATAATTAATTTTACAACAAATATTTTTTAATCAAGTGTTTTTAATTTATCAAGAAAAAAAAATTTAATCAAGTGTTTTTAATTTTTTGTATATCCTATTTTTGTTAAGTAGACGTTTAACACTAAAGTAGGATTTAGGATACCCATATATTTTCTACAAATTTAATCTACGGCTAGGCAAGTGAGAAAATTATACCATAGAAAGATTTTACAAATAATGATATAGTCTATCTTCTATTGCGAGAAAACCACTTTAGCCATATATCCCCCAAAACTCAAGTTTTTGTATACGAAATGCATGAATACGCGTTAGATCCCCTTAGAAAGTCCTCCTACCAAGGCACCCCTCATCCTAAGCAGATACCCCCGCGTGCAGGTTTGCCTTAAAACACAACAAACAAAGTATTTATCTAAACATTTTTTCTTACCCACACATTTTTGATAAATCTTAGGCAGCGATTATACTAGTTTATATTTTCTATAGATCAATTAGAGAAAAAATTACAGTTTTAGTAATCCTACAAAATATTCTTACTGTATATCACAAGTAGAGTAACTTGATTTATAGAATTTCAATACGATACGAGTTCGATTGTTTATGTGCAAAACTAATTTCAGTTTGACTATGAAAGCATAATTTTATACATGAATCAACCTTTTGAGTGGTATGCACTTAGCCTATTTTATAGAAAGGTGAGCATAACAACTTTTAGACTAGATAGTACTATTGTTAGAAAGTTGAACTATTGAAGATAAAAATTGAAGATGCGTTTTAGCACAATTGCATGTACATAAAATATCTTTCAATACTTAGATAGTTTAAATCACAAATCATTACTTAAACTAAAAAATACAAGGTTTTTACTTACGTGAAGGGACATCTTCGAGTCTCTGGACAAAGTACCAACATCCATACGGCTAGCAAGACCGGAAAATCGAATAATGATTTAAAATACATTATCCCTAATTCCCGGTCCAACTAGCACATGTTCATTCATTCTTAATACCATCATATGCTGAAAATAGACATAATATTTTGACACTAAAAACAAAACACATTTGAAGATATTAAACGCTTTAAAAGTAATTTTTTTTTCTTATAACAATTTACCAGATTCACAATGCTATTTTATGTAGGATAAAATTAGTTAGCAAGCGAAAATTTAATCTTAGTTAGAATTTACTGAAATACAAATACCATGCATGCCTTATTTTCTATTAGGAGAAAGCCCTCAAACCCCAGTTTTTGTATACAAACTGCATAAAGTACTTCTACCGATAATGCTATTAATATTAATTACACTGGATTACCACTTAAAATTTTGCAAAACACCAAAATACAGAAAAACATGCATTAACAAAAAAATCACACTTAAAAGTACAACACATCAAAAGTGGAAAATATAATTACCACATAATTATTTTCAATTAGAATTACGGTATCAACTTATATGTAACTAAAATAATAGAAAATATTACACTTACCCTGTACTTGTACACGCGAGAGGTGAAAATAACAAAAATACTCACATAATTCACAAAACAATGATTGAAGTAAAATCCACGTGCATGTGATATTGCTGATAACAGAAATTTAGAGATAAGAGAGTGCCTTGAGGCTCTACAGAGCCGGTACAATAAGAGTTGGCCAGTTTACCGATAAGATAAAACCAGGGAGGGTGCTAGGGGAATACCGAATTGTGGGGACACGTGTTTCATTCTGCGTTCAAAAATGGGGACTTATGGATTAAAATCATGTTAGATTAAAGCCATTTCAATAAAAATCTATCCTTTTTGTAAACATGGGTCATTATATCCTAAATTGAAATATCAAAGTTAAGCTACAACGATTAATATATTTTACGTAGTTTAGGAAAATAATGAATCATTAAATTAATTTCTGTGAAACAATTAGCAAAGATCATTATACTAAAGCAAATTATTTTTGTTAAGTTTTGATAAATAACAGTAATAAATTATAGGCATTGCAGATGAATGAGTATTCACGTATAAAATAGGTATTAATATTATTGTTTAAAACAATTTTTAGAATAATAAACTAAAATTTTTATTTAATAAAGTCATAAACTAAAATTATTAATGAAAACTTGTTAATAAATTAAACATATCAAAATTTTTACACTCAGTTTTTTTATAGACTTAAATTTTACATAACATCCTTTTAATAAATGCATAACATTACTAAACTAATTTTTATAAGTCACAATTTATGAAACTGTAAAATTAACTATCAAATTTTACACTCAGTTTTATATACTAAATTTTACAAGACTTTAATAAATTCATATACTAAAACAATTTTTACAATAATAAACTAAATTTTTTATTTAATAAAGTCATAAACTGAAATTATTAATGAAAACTTGCTAATAAATTAAACTGATTACTCTAAAAGATAGCTAATCACAACATATATCAGAAAAAATATAAGCAATTATAATACATGAAAAATACCGGACAACACTCTTGTTGCATGCGGACAAAACATCTGTTTGCACGGCTAAAGAATTCTTAGGTATCCGTTGCAGGAGAACTTACCTACGCCCAACCTACAAACTCTACAAATTTAACGGCAACTGGTTTTCTCTTATCAGGTATCACAGATCAGATAAGAGATAAGGAAGTGACATGCGCAGAAGACACCTGATAGTGACGTGTGCAAATCTGTGATGATTCAATATCCGCTAGGTTTGTTGGCAGGATGTACATTGAGTGGCAACTCTCTGTAACAGGCTAAGACAAGTTAGATGATGCAATATCTACTGGGTTGAGGAAGGTAGAGGGCGCTTGGGTAATCACGTGATTTTTTAAAGAACCAGTAAAGACATTTTAGTTAGATAAAGTGGCCAGGTGTGTGTTGCGAGACTCCCTTTGCACTGTGTGCGCCTATACTTAAGACGTGTGTTTTAATTGATTTTTCGCCGAGTTTCAAAAATGTGTTTGCTTGAATACACTCCCGAGTTTTATACTCAAAGTGATGCGGATGTGTTGCTGCAAGAAATAATACAATTGCCTTTAGATGTAAAGCCTCTGCAAAGTATTGAAAAGAAAATTTCCCCCGAGTTTTATACTGAAAGTGATGTTGATGTGCTACAGCAAGAATTGTTTCAATTACCCCTGCAAAGTAGTGAAAAGAAAATTTCCTCGACCCGTAAAGTAATTACTTTTGCTGATGAAGGAATCAATTACAGTTTACCTGGAGCAACAGTCTCTGTTTACTCTTGGATACCCATTTTGCAAAAAATACGTGAAGATCTACAGAAAGTGACAAATTATGAATTTAATATGGTACAAGTGAACTTTGGCTCTGAAGAACAACCTAAAATGGAAGACGGTAACTACGAAGATTTTAATCTAGACCTATCATCAGGTGTATGCATTCTAAGTTTTGGATCTAAACGAACTTTGGATTTTAAACCAGCGAACTGTGAAACCACTACCATTAAATTAGAACATGGTTCAATGTGTAAGATATATCCCCCAACCAACAAACTTTTAACGCATGGTATTCCTTCTGAACCTTATGTGACAGACCCGCACATTAACCTAACATTTGCCAAAATGTACATTTATGAGCCTTCCCCGAAAAGGGCAAAGTTGGACGATTGGACGGACGATCTTTACCATAGCTTATATGCTTCTGTAAATAGTACATGGCACTTGGAAAGACTTATCTACGTTTCACTTCACGATGAAAGAACTGACTTGAAGATTCATATTAGACAATTTATTCAGAATGCCCAATTAGACTATATACCAACCGGTCAGGGAGTCGTGATGAACCCTTCCACATGGATCGAATTTATTGTAAAACTATTAGATTTTAATATAGGTCATAGCAATAGCTCTTTTATTTGTAATAATCAATTATCTGTATTTAATGATGATGGAAAATGCATCTTACAACAAATTTACAAAACCGGAGATTCATTTACGTTAAATCCAATTTCCTTAACACTTTTAAATGATCAAGTATAAAAACTTTGTAAAATGAGAAATGAAATATTGGAATGCATTTTAAAAACGCTATATACGACGACCCTACCTCATTTAATTTTAAAATTAAAGCCGCAAAAATGTAACCGTGAACCCCATTGTAATTATGATGAGGCGAAACAACAATTAATGGATATAGTACATCAGGAAATTTTTAAAAACATAGGCCGGGTTCAGGATCATTCTTCGCAAAGGATACATGCCTGTTCGAATAGAACACATATTGATGAGCGAGAGGGTCTTATAAGTAGTAAAGCATGGTTTACGGTTGACATGCCGTATATTGCAAGAGAGATATGCGAGAAAAAATGTACTTGTCATTATGACGGAGAATTTTTTTCAAACATTTTCATTGAAGACTATATGAAGTATCTTCAAAATGAGCTATTTAATTCATTTTTTCAACCGTTTTCAGATTTTGCGAATTCCAAGGATGACAAAACATGTGTAATTATGTGATGTATAACTAGTATTGCGATTGTAAAAAATATATTAAAACCATTGTGATTATGTAGAAAAGACATGCTTGCTTCTACAACAGTAAGATTTTACTGACTTGTGCATGCTTAGTTATAGAATACTCATTGAAAAGTTATTATTTTCTTAATTGTGTAAATAGTTTGTGTAATTTAAAATATATTTTTGTAAATAAATAAGTTTAAATACGAAAACTTTTCTGTGTTTTCTTTATGTGTGTGTGTGTTGATTACTTGCAAAATAAAAATCTATGAAATTTTACTGAAGCAAAAAGTGGTAAAGTTAGACATGTTTTAAGATTCTCATGTTATACTTATCTTTTTTATACACTACAAGGTAAAAAGTTACAAATTTAACAAATTTTATCGAAGCATGTACTATGGAAACATTAATCTACTACATAGAAATAAAATGTTTTGATTAAAATCATAAACTTAAGTGTGATAGGTAAAACTGCGTTACCTGAGAATTCACAAAGTACTAATTTTTTATAAAATGAACTTAGCTAAAAAAGTTTGTCTGCATAATTTTATAACTTAATCGATTTTACAGGTTTTTCAAAATAAAGTTAAGTGAGATAAAGAAACTTAGTATTTTTAAATAAAGATTTTTTGAGGTATTCTTTAATGTAAAGATCTTACCACATTTTACTTGAAGTAACAGAATATTTTAAATCATACACTATGTTTTTAAAACATCAGAGTATTAACTTAGCATATTTTTATTAAGTAATGGGCTTGAATATTTTTATAAGAAATATCAACTAAGTGCACATGTTACACATTTTACTGATTAAGATGGTTATGCTTACAAATTTTAAATAAATATGCTCTTACTTTTATACATGTTACTTGTTCAAACTAAGTATACTTTTGATTTGCATACGTTTATGAGTTCTCATAAGTTATGAAATTATTTCTCGAAAGGAACTTAGCTATTAGAACTTTGTACATTTTGTAGAAGTAGTATGCTTAACATGTTTTTAATAAAATGGATTTAAATTTGGTATAGAAATAATCAGTTATTTTAGCATAGATGTATAAACTTATCTTTATGTAAACCTTAACTAATTAAAAGTAATATAATTTATGCCTATACAAAGTGAGGGACTTAGACTATTTTTCAGAATTATCAAGTAAAGGATTTTACAAAATACTTAGTAAACTGCATTAATAGATTGTAAGTTGTAATTTTTTTTCTTTTAGAAGTTTTGCACATTGGTATATTTTATGTTCTGATAAGTCGTTGAATATGTTCTTTAAATAAACTAA
The DNA here is from genome assembly GCA_038373885.1 of Cheiracanthium punctorium. Taxonomy (NCBI): domain Eukaryota; kingdom Metazoa; phylum Arthropoda; class Arachnida; order Araneae; family Cheiracanthiidae; genus Cheiracanthium; species Cheiracanthium punctorium. The sequence continues at coordinate 74,390 of JAWZYV010011963.1, forward strand.
CAGATCTGTACTTTGAAAATTTTATTGAAGTGTTGAACTTTGGTATTTTTCGAATGTTACGAACTTGATACATTTTTTCTGAAGTGCTAGATATGTGAAATTGTCTTTTTAGAAACATTGAATTATTCAACTTAGTACATTTCAGTTACTCTTTCAAGATAACGGACTTAGAATTTTTTACAAATAGCAAGCTAGTAACTTGCTAAACATGCTTCTTGCAAATATTTTTAAATACCGTTCTTAAAAATCACAGTGTCTACTTAAATTATTATATTTTAATTTGTTTATTTCTTTTAGTAGTTACAACTTTGATAATTTTTAAGAACGGTATTTAAAAATATTTGCAAGAAGCATGTTTAGCAAGTTACTAGCTTGCTATTTGTAAAAAATTCTAAGTCCGTTATCTTGAAAGAGTAACTGAAATGTACTAAGTTGAATAATTCAATGTTTCTAAAAAGACAATTTCACATATCTAGCACTTCAGAAAAAATGTATCAAGTTCGTAACATTCGAAAAATACCAAAGTTCAACACTTCAATAAAATTTTCAAAGTACAGATCTGTTAGTTTATTTAAAGAACATATTCAACGACTTATCAGAACATAAAATATACCAATGTGCAAAACTTCTAAAAGAAAAAAAATTACAACTTACAATCTATTAATGCAGTTTACTAAGTATTTTGTAAAATCCTTTACTTGATAATTCTGAAAAATAGTCTAAGTCCCTCACTTTGTATAGGCATAAATTATATTACTTTTAATTAGTTAAGGTTTACATAAAGATAAGTTTATACATCTATGCTAAAATAACTGATTATTTCTATACCAAATTTAAATCCATTTTATTAAAAACATGTTAAGCATACTACTTCTACAAAATGTACAAAGTTCTAATAGCTAAGTTCCTTTCGAGAAATAATTTCATAACTTATGAGAACTCATAAACGTATGCAAATCAAAAGTATACTTAGTTTGAACAAGTAACATGTATAAAAGTAAGAGCATATTTATTTAAAATTTGTAAGCATAACCATCTTAATCAGTAAAATGTGTAACATGTGCACTTAGTTGATATTTCTTATAAAAATATTCAAGCCCATTACTTAATAAAAATATGCTAAGTTAATATTCTAATGTTTTAAAAACATAGTGTTTGATTTAAAATATTCTGTTACTTCAAGTAAAATGTGGTAAGATCTTTACATTAAAGAATACCTCAAAAAATCTTTATTTAAAAATACTAAGTTTCTTTATCTCACTTAACTTTATTTTGAAAAACCTGTAAAATCGATTAAGTTATAAAATTATGCAGACAAACTTTTTTAGCTAAGTTCATTTTATAAAAAATTAGTACTTTGTGAATTCTCAGGTAACGCAGTTTTACCTATCACACTTAAGTTTATGATTTTAATCAAAACATTTTATTTCTATGTAGTAGATTAATGTTTCCATAGTACATGCTTCGATAAAATTTGTTAAATTTGTAACTTTTTACCTTGTAGTGTATAAAAAAGATAAGCATAACATGAGAGTCTTAAAACATGTCTAACTTTACCACTTTTTGCTTCAGTAAAATTTCATAGATTTTTATTTTGCAAGTAATCAACACACACACACATAAAGAAAACACAGAAAAGTTTTCGTATTTAAACTTATTTATTTACAAAAATATATTTTAAATTACACAAACTATTTACACAATTAAGAAAATAATAACTTTTCAATGAGTATTCTATAACTAAGCATGCACAAGTCAGTAAAATCTTACTGTTGTAGAAGCAAGCATGTCTTTTCTACATAATCACAATGGTTTTAATATATTTTTTACAATCGCAATACTAGTTATACATCACATAATTACACATGTTTTGTCATCCTTGGAATTCGCAAAATCTGAAAACGGTTGAAAAAATGTATTAAATAGCCCATTTTGAAGATACTTCATATAGTCTTCAATGAAAATGTTTGAAAAAAATTCTCCGTCATAATGACAAGTACATTTTTTCTCGCATATCTCTCTTGCAATATACGGCATGTCAACCGTAAACCATGCTTTACTACTTATAAGACCCTCTCGCTCATCAATATGTGTTCTATTCGAACAGGCATGTATCCTTTGCGAAGAATGATCCTGAACCCGGCCTATGTTTTTAAAAATTTCCTGATGTACTATATCCATTAATTGTTGTTTCGCCTCATCATAATTACAATGGGGTTCACGGTTACATTTTTGCGGCTTTAATTTTAAAATTAAATGAGGTAGGGTCGTCGTATATAGCGTTTTTAAAATGCATTCCAATATTTCATTTCTCATTTTACAAAGTTTTAATACTTGATCATTTAAAAGTGTTAAGGAAATTGGATTTAACGTAAATGAATCTCCGGTTTTATAAATTTGTTGTAAGATGCATTTTCCATCATCATTAAATACAGATAATTGATTATTACAAATAAAAGAGCTATTGTTATGACCTATATTAAAATCTAATAGTTTTACAATAAATTCGATCCATGTGGAAGGGTTCATCACGACTCCCTGACCGGTTGGTATATAGTCTAATTGGGCGTTCTGAATAAATTGTCTAATATGAATCTTCAAGTTAGTTCTTTCATCGTGAAGTGAAACGTAGATAAGTCTTTCCAAGTGCCATGTACTATTTACAGAAGCATATAAGCTATGGTAAAGATCGTCCGTCCAATTGTCCAACTTTGCCCTTTTCGGGGAAGGCTCATAAATGAACATTTTGGCAAATGTTAGGTTAATGTGCGGGTCTGTCACATAAGGTTCAGAAGGAATACCATGCGTTAAAAGTTTGTTGGTTGGGGGATATATCTTACACATTGAACCATGTTCTAATTTAATGGTAGTGGTTTCACAGTTCGCTGGTTTAAAATCCAAAGTTCGTTTAGATCCAAAACTTAGAATGCATACACCTGATGATAGGTCTAGATTAAAATCTTCGTAGTTACCGTCTTCCATTTTAGGTTGTTCTTCAGAGCCAAAGTTCACTTGTACCATATTAAATTCATAATTTGTCACTTTCTGTAGATCTTCACGTATTTTTTGCAAAATGGGTATCCAAGAGTAAACAGTGACTGTTGCTCCAGGTAAACTGTAATTGATTCCTTCATCAGCAAAAGTAATTACTTTACGGGTCGAGGAAATTTTCTTTTCACTACTTTGCAGGGGTAATTGAAACAATTCTTGCTGTAGCACATCAACATCACTTTCAGTATAAAACTCGGGGGAAATTTTCTTTTCAATACTTTGCAGAGGCTTTACATCTAAAGGCAATTGTATTATTTCTTGCAGCAACACATCCGCATCACTTTGAGTATAAAACTCGGGAGTGTATTCAAGCAAACACATTTTTGAAACTCGGCGAAAAATCAATTAAAACACACGTCTTAAGTATAGGCGCACACAGTACAAAGGGAGTCTCACAACACACACCTGGCCACTTTATCTAACTAAAATGTCTTTACTGGTTCTTTTAAAAATCACGTGATTACCCAAGCGCCCTCTACCTTCCTCAACCCAGTAGATATTGCATCATCTAACTTGTCTTAGCCTGTTACAGAGAGTTGCCACTCAATGTACATCCTGCCAACAAACCTAGCGGATATTGATTCATCACAGATTTGCACACGTCACTATCAGGTGTCTTCTGCGCATGTCACTTCCTTATCTCTTATCTGATCTATGATACCTGATTAGAGAAAACCAGTTGCCGTTAAATTTGTAGAGTTTGTAGGTTGGGCGTAGGTAAGTTCTCCTGCAACGGATACCTAAGAATTCTTTACCCGTGCAAACAGATGTTTTGTCCGCATGCAACAAGAGTGTTGTCCGGTATTTTTCAGGTATTATAATTGCTTATATTTTTTCTGATATATGTTGTGATTAGCTATCTTTTAGAGTAATCAGTTTAATTTATTAGCAAGTTTTCATTAATAATTTCAGTTTATGACTTTATTAAATAAAAAATTTAGTTTATTATTATAAAAATTGTTTTAGTATATGAATTTATTAAAAGGATATCTTTGTAAAATTTAAGTATATAAAAAAACTGAGTGTAAAAATTTTGATATGTTTAATTTATTAACAAGTTTTCATTAATAATTTTAGTTTATGACTTTATTAAATAAAAATTTTAGTTTATTATTGTAAAAATTGTTTATGCATTTATTAAAAGGATGTTTATGTAAAATTTAAGTCTATAAAAAAACTGAGTGTAAAAATTTTGATATGTTTAATTTATTAACAAGTTTTCATTAATAATTTTAGTTTATGACTTTATTAAATAAAAATTTTAGTTTATTATTGTAAAAATTGTTTTAAACAATAATATTAATACCTATTTTATACGTGAACTCATTCATCTGCAATGCCTATAATTTATTACTGTTATTTATCAAAACTTAACAAAAATAATTTGCTTTAGTATAATGATCTTTGCTAATTGTTTCACAGAAATTAATTTAATGATTCATTATTTTCCTAAACTACGTAAAATATATTAATCGTTGTAGCTTAACTTTGATATTTCAATTTAGGATATAATACCCATGTTTACAAAAAGGATAGATTTTTATTGAAATGGCTTTAATCTAACATGATTTTAATCCATAAGTCCCCATTTTTGAACGCAGAATGAAACACGTGTCCCCACAATTCGGTATTCCCCTAGCACCCTCCCTGGTTTTATCTTATCGGTAAACTGGCCAACTCTTATTGTACCGGCTCTGTAGAGCCTCAAGGCACTCTCTTATCTCTAAATTTCTGTTATCAGCAATATCACATGCACGTGGATTTTACTTCAATCATTGTTTTGTGAATTATGTGAGTTTTTTGTTATTTTCACCTCTCGCGTGTACAAGTACAGGGTAAGTGTAATATTTTCTATTATTTTAGTTACATATAAGTTGATACCGTAATTCTAATTGAAAATAATTATGTGGTAATTATATTTTCCACTTTTGATGTGTTGTACTTTTAAGTGTGATTTTTTGTTAATGCATGTTTTTCTGTATTTTGGTGTTTTGCAAAATTTTGGTAATCCAGTGTAATTAATATTAATAGCATTATCGGTAGAAGTACTTTATGCAGTTTGTATACAAAAACTGGGGTTTGAGGGCTTTCTCCTAATAGAAAATAAGGCATGCATGGTATTTGTATTTCAGTAAATTCTAACTAAGATTAAATTTTCGCTTGCTAACTAATTTTATCCTACATAAAATAGCATTGTGAATCTGGTAAATTGTTATAAGAAAAAAAAATTACTTTTAAAGCGTTTAATATCTTCAAATGTGTTTTGTTTTTAGTGTCAAAATATTATGTCTATTTTCAGCATATGATGGTATTAAGAATGAATGAACATGTGCTAGTTGGACCGGGAATTAGGGATAATGTATTTTAAATCATTATTCGATTTTCCGGTCTTGCTAGCCGTATGGATGTTGGTACTTTGTCCAGAGACTCGAAGATGTCCCTTCACGTAAGTAAAAACCTTGTATTTTTTAGTTTAAGTAATGATTTGTGATTTAAACTATCTAAGTATTGAAAGATATTTTATGTACATGCAATTGTGCTAAAACGCATCTTCAATTTTTATCTTCAATAGTTCAACTTTCTAACAATAGTACTATCTAGTCTAAAAGTTTATGCTCACCTTTCTATAAAATAGGTTAAGTGCATACCACTCAAAAGGTTGATTCATGTATAAAATTATGCTTTCATAGTCAAACTGAAATTAGTTTTGCACATAAACAATCGAACTCGTATCGTATTGAAATTCTATAAATCAAGTTACTCTACTTGTGATATACAGTAAGAATATTTTGTAGGATTACTAAAACTGTAATTTTTTCTCTAATTGATCTATAGAAAATATAAACTAGTATAATCGCTGCCTAAGATTTATCAAAAATGTGTGGGTAAGAAAAAATGTTTAGATAAATACTTTGTTTGTGTTTTAAGGCAAACCTGCACGCGGGGGTATCTGCTTAGGATGAGGGGTGCCTTGGTAGGAGGACTTTCTAAGGGGATCTAACGCGTATTCATGCATTTCGTATACAAAAACTTGAGTTTTGGGGGATATATGGCTAAAGTGGTTTTCTCGCAATAGAAGATTATATCATTATTTGTAAAATCTTTCTATGGTATAATTTTCTCACTTGCCTAGCCGTAGATTAAATTTGTAGAAAATATATGGGTATCCTAAATCCTACTTTAGTGTTAAACGTCTATTTAACAAAAATAGGATATACAAAAATTAAAAACACTTGATTAAATTTTTTTTCTTGATAAATTAAAAACACTTGATTAAAAAATATTTGTTGTAAAATTAATTATTAACTTAAAATTAAAACTTGGTTTAAAAAAATAAATTTAGAAATGTATTTGTTGTAAAATTATTTAACTTAAAATTAAAACTTGGTAAAAAAAAAAAAAAAATATTTGTTGTAAAATTATTTCACTTAAAATTAAAACTTGGTAAAAAAATATTTGTTGTAAAATTAAAACTTGGTAAAAAATATTTGTTGTAAAATTATTTAACTAAAAATTAAAACTTGGTTAAAAAATATTTGTTGTAAAATTATTAACTTAAAATTAAAACTTGGTAAAAAATATTTGTTGTAAAATTAAAACTTGGTAAAAAATATTTGTTGTAAAATTATTAACTTAAAATTAAAACTTGGTAAAAAATATTTGTTGTAAAATTAAAACTTGGTAAAAAATATTTGTTGTAAAATTATTTAACTAAAAATTAAAACTTGGTTAAAAAAATATTTGTTGTAAAATTATTAACTTAAAATTAAAACTCTTGATTAAAAATAAATTTAGAAAAATATTTAACTTAAAATTAAAACTTGTTTAAAAAATAAATTAATTCTTGATTAAAAAAAATATTTGTTGTAAAATTACTTATTTAACTTAAAATTAAAGTTCGTAGGCCTCCTGGGGATGTTGTTCATTTCTTTGCTCCACATAGTTAATTATTATTTAAAGAAACAAAAACAACAACGCGTCTGCTGTGCTACGCCCTGTCTCCCTTCATGCGAGGCTAGCGTGACGTGGAAAAGCATAGTAAGAATTTTTATTTGAAATGAGGCGGTAGACGAATTCTACCGGGCGGCTGGTGGGTCCTCATTTTTATAATAATATTTTTTATTTCAGGTTTAATTCATAAAGTATAGCTTATTTAAAATTATGTCAAAGTCTCTTATTTTGATACTAAATGTTAAAGTCCCTTATTTTTCATGAGAGAATGCATCGCAATCTGAAAATTTTTCCAAGTCCCCTTATTTGAGAAATATGTCACAATCTGAAAATTTTTCCAAGTACCCTTATTTGAAAAATATGTGAAAATCTGAAAATTTTTCCAAGTCCCCTTATTTCAAAAAATATGTCACAATCTGAAAAAAATTACAAGTACCCTTATCTGAAAAAAAGGAAAAAATATTCTTATCAACCCTTCGAACATCCGGTCTTAGCATCCGGTCCGACCACGCCCCCCTCTCTCTCTCTCGACCCAGGGAAAGCATCCGAACGGATCCGGTGAATTAACATGGGATCCGGCTGGGCAGAACTCTCCTTTTTCTACTACTCACCTTATACTTAATGATAACTATATTTTTTACAGATTTCACAACACAGTGTTATAAAGTAAACCTCTTTCTTTCAAATGCCAAAAATCGTTTGACAAAATAGGAGCGAATACGCCAACGAGAACTGTGTGTTGACGATGTTTGCGGTGGCGGGAAACTTTCGTTACAACCTAATAATATATAAACTATAATTAATTATAGTTAAAATATCGTTAAATAATGTAGTTAATGAAATTTTAAGTTAAATGTTTTTGTCATTTTCTATTTAGCAAACTATTACATTTGCCAGCATTTTAAGTTTCAAGTCTTGCTTAAGTTGATCTTTTTCTACAGTTTATAAAGAGACATTCCCCTAAACTTCAAGCTTCTGGAGCAATTGATCTGTTTTAAAATACATGGGCGGCTCCAGAGAGTGGGCCATGGGGGCCATGGCCCCCTCCGAGCTTGGATTTCACACATTCCGTAACGATTTCATATATTCAATTTGCGCTTTGAAGAATTTGTAGACCTATCTAAAATGTCCAATGGCCCCCTCCGTAAATTCATTCTGGAGCCGCCTTTGTTAAAATATGTTCGCAAATCAAATAATTAAAAAAAAAAAACATTTAGTCTTTTAAAAAAAGTGTTTATGGAGAGCCACTTGCACACCGAAAAAAAAAAAGATCTTAAAAGAGAAAAAGGGAGAAAAAGTTAAATATCGTGCTGTGGAGGTTTACCGAAGTCGATTTTTCTGCTTGTAATAAAGCAAGTCCTCGCTCTAGTATAAATGCGTGGGCGAATAAGAGAACCAGAAACAGGTCTACAAGACAGAGAAGGAGGAGAGGGGGGGGGGGGTGTAAGCAGACGGAAAATCAGTACATGTCTACCGGTTTGAGGTGATAAACGTTTTTTAACCCAGCGGGGTCTATTTAATAAAATTATTCACATTTAATCCTTTGTTGTACAGATAAAAGGTGAAATGCATCCTTCACTATTCTTTCTTTGATTGTGCCAGTTGGAGATGGGACTAGCGATATTAAATTGCGCAATTATTCAAAATTGTAGATGACTGTCGTTGGATCTGTGGCTGTTTTCTACTCTTTTCTAAGGGTACGGGGGTCTCGAGTCCCTTGAAACTTTCCCCCTCTTTTCCTACGTCACTGGGTCATGAATTAATTATCAAGTGATTATTAAAATTGTTTTAACGAGGCTTTTCTTTTTTTAAATAGTTGTCACAGGGCTTTTAAACTATTTAAAAAACAGACAATTAAAGACATTCTACTATATAGTTACCCCTGACTCATTCACTCTCTAACAATTCCTTCCGGTCCGACCATTAAAAAAAAAAAAAAAAAAAACTTTTCCCGTCATTCATCCAAACAGATTAAAAAGTTATGATCTAAAATTGTAATAAAACGCATACCCTTTGTACGATCCTCTTGAAATTTTTCATAATCACGTATAAAAATATAGAAGACAATTTGAGCTACTTTGAAAATCTGAAAATCCACCCGTTCCCTCATTTTTCGGCGCTTTTTCGCTCTTTTCAGCTCCAGTTTATTTCCGAGAGTGAAAAAAGTGAATCATTTGCGCGACAAAATTACCTTTTTCAAGTGAAAATGACGTCACACAATTGGGATTCCAATTCGTTTAAAATAATTTTTCCAGGTAACATGGTTTAATTTTTTTTTTTTCATTAAAATAATCGTCTGCTGAAGCATTAATATAAGAGGTGCTGAGTACAGCTAAACGAAATCGTTCGAAGGCGAAAAGATTCCGCGCATTTCCAGAAGAGCATGAAATTCGATTTGGGTGTATAATAAAAATTTAATATGAAGTTATTTATTTTAGGTGGATGAAGATTAAATATATTGAGTGTAGACATATTTTCGTCAAATGTTTTTTCTATCGCCTACTGTAATTACCTCCACAACGGGCTTTTTCTTCTAGTTATAAAATAGTACACATAAAAAAAAGATATGGTCATTTACGTATCTCTTTTTATGTGGGTTACTTTACAAAGTTTTGAATTAATTATACATAATTTTTTTTTTTCAAGTGAGAGATTCCTCACGATACGAACCGTACTAAGGCTTTCATAAACTACAGCCCACTATACTGCAGTGGGATCTGAATAAACAATTAATTAATCTGTAGGCTAAGTGCAACCTTAAAAAACAAGCTCAGGGCCGTAGTTAGGGGAGGTTTGAGGATAGCCTCCTGCGAAATTTTCCAATTAGTTAGCATAAACTCTAACTTGTGAGGAAATTTCGTTTCTTTATTAACGACATATTAAGTATCACCCACGCTGAAACATTTTCTTGTCTTTGTCTTTGCAAGCTCAGAATTCGCCTATAGAATCAGCTGACGGGCATCATACAATGTGGAAAATAATGCAGAATATTTTATGTTTCGTCTTCTTTTTATTTTGTTTTCGTGTAATTCAAGTTAGCAATAACAAAATTTTAACTGATAGGCATTATAAGTTGGTCGTTTGTATTTGTAACAGTATATGGTATAGCTTGTTTTTAATTCTCTAATACAATTTGATTATTAAAAAAAAGTATCCTAAAGTTGCACCTTTCTTAACAGTACAACAAAGCAACTTTTAAGATTTTATATAATAGCGACTTATCAGCGTTATAGGTTTCGGAAAAAAAACAAAAAGAACTATTTTTATGTTCACTTAATACACAAATCATGTAAATGTAATCACATATTTTGCATAATTAAAACTCTTTTTCATTCTTTTTCGCCAGATTAACGTTTTCGATCGAAAATAACGTGTAAGAAGGACGAACACACACACACACACAAAATAAAAAAAGAAGCTGCTGTTTAAAGGTAGTATTAATTAAAAATTTCATTAAAAAAGCGCACATAAATAAATATAATTTTTATACGCATATTTTACAAAGTTTTTAATTACTTTCAAAATAAAGTGCTATATTTTAGAGTCATTCCCGTTTAACTCTTTTATAAGAAGTTAGATGGTGAAATGCTTCCTTGAAAAATGAAGGGGTGTAAAGATCCTCCAAAAATCACCTGAACCCTCAGTGGGTCGGTCTAACATCTGTTTCCGGTTTCTTTCCCCCAAAATGTTGCGACAAGGTGCCTTCCTGACGACAGCAGGTGGCTTCCACCCAGTTCCCACGTCTTCCTTCACCGTAGTTGTGGTGATCGAATGCTGGTGAGCGATTTCCATAAACTTGGAAGCATGTATTGTAAAAATTGTCCTTGTCCCACGGAGTTGTCCATGCCTTGTCCTCAGAGCCGTGTATTAACCCTTTAACACGCAGTGTTCCCGCTCTGGGAACACCAAACTCTGACGTTTTGACTGTTGCCAGTCACGAAGAATAGATTTGATTTCTGTAAAAATAGTTGCGAGTGACATAGCTCCACGAGAAACCTTTACTTTTTAGCACGCCGTTTTCCGTAAAAAATGGTCACGATTATTTTTAACAGCACTGACATCTGCTGAAAAATGGAAGAATGCGAGAACAGCTGGATAGATTGCCCAATGCTAAAAAAAGGGCAGCCGTTGCCATCGCTCGACCTAACTACCAGGAAGATGGCGGACGATCGAAACGTTCATCGCGTGCCACAGATCGAGAGACCCTTTTTTTAACGACGGTTTTCTTTGCCGCACAGACAGCTGTCGTCAAAAAAGGGGTCTCTAGATCTGTGGCACGCGATGAACGTTTCGATCGTCCGCCATCTTGCTGGTAGTTAAGTCGAGCGATAGCAACGGCTGCTCTTTTTTCAGCATTGGGAAAAGATTGCGCCTCAAAAGGTTAATGGGGGTCCGAACCGAACAACCGAACTTCCTAAAAAAGAGATGTTGACATATTTACAGTATAATATCGATATATCAAAGGCGAGTGCACCCCCACCCCCCTCGATAAATAAAAAAAATATGGAGTGACTCCACTCGACTTTCCGAACACTTACGATTAAGATCATTACCAAGCACTTAAATAAATTTTAATCGATGAATAATTCAAACATATATACCAAATTGAAACTCAATCGAATGCACCGTTTAAACGCTTGCGCACTTTCAAGAATTTCTCCCCATATGCCATTATGCCATAACATAAAGAAAGTTTTGTCGTAGCCCTTTAGGAGAACTATAAGTCCTATACACACCAAAATCAATACCGCTCTTAGGATGGTGGTTTATAACATGTATACCGAATTTGAGCTCAATCGAATGTATCGTTTAAACGCTGGCGCACTTTCAAGAAATTCCCCCCCATAAGCCATAATGTAAAAGAAATCTTTGTCGTAGCCCTGTAGAAAAACTATAAGTCCTATACACACCAAAATCAATACCGGTCTTGCAACGGTGGTTTATAAACATGTATACCCAATTTGAGCTCAATCGAATCTACCGTTTAAACGCTAGCGCACTTTCAAGAAATTCCCCCCATAGGCCATAATGTAAAAGAAATCTTTGTCGTATCCCTGTAGAAAAACTATAAGTCCTATACACACCAAAATCAATACCGGTCTTGCGACGGTGGTTTATGACATATATATCCAATTTGAGCTCAATCGAATGCTCCATTCAGGAGCTATCGTGTTCACTCACATACACACAAACACACATACACACACACACACACACACATACATACATACATCTCGTAAAAATAGCATAAATGGATTCAGAAGCCCTCAAAACGTGTAAAAACACCAAAATCTCGAAGTCGAATTTTTTCATGATTACAGTACTTTCCTTACATGGTACATGTTCGGAAAGTAATAAAAATAAAAAACCAAGTTGTAGAGATTACGAGATGAAATAGAGAAGTTTGTAAGGAAAGACACATTTATTCGAAATAAATTTATCAAGGTTCGAGATATAGAAGTTACTCTGTATTTAGAAATTAACACACGGTTTGATTTAAGAAATATTACTACTAGTGGGGCGACATAGTATTAGAAATTTATAACAACTATGCATTTTGTGATACAAGCCTAAATATTTTATCACTGATGATACATTAGGTGAACATCCCTTGAAGATTTTGGGGTACTTTATACTGTGCGAATGCGAGAGATTTGGGATCTATTACAATTTCTGCACATTTTTTTTTAAACTGAAAACTATTTTAAATTTGCACATTTTTGGGCATTAGTACTTTGATTTTGGTGTTTAAAGATGAAAATATAGTAAGTCGATAATAAACTGATGCTAATATATTTAATGAAAAATTGGCTGTGTACGTCGGCGTTGCTCCAGGGTGTAAAGTATGAAGGCATAATTTTGCGAGGAAAAAAAAAAAAGAAGAAAAATTTGCTATGATGTTTGCTAAACTAGTTCCGTAGTTTATTTTCCCAGCTGTTGACGCATAAATTGAATATGAATTTTAAAAACATTATTAGTCTGTAAATGTGTACAGTTCTTCAAACTTAATACTATGCATTTATGAAAGAAAGAAAGAAAAGTCAAAAAATTTGAACTAAGAATAAACATTTTTCGTGATTTAGTAAAAAAAAAAAAGAAGAAAAGGAACAAAAAGAAAGAAAAATAAATTATTAATATTGAACAAGAAAAGATAAATGGGAAATATATGGAGAAGTAAAATATAAAAAAGAAGAAAATGTAGAAAATTGCTTTTAACTTCATCATTAGTTGGTAGTATATAAAATTGATATTCTTTTAGATCCTGGAAAAAAAAAAAAAAAACCAGGAATTCCATACAACATCGGAATTTTAATTAATATTATTCTAGTTGTTTGGTTGAATGAACTATTCTATTTATTACAGAAAAAATAAAATAAATATATAACTGTCAAAATATAACCGATCTATAGTTATTAGTTAAATACCTTATTTACGATGGAATGAAAGACAAGATTGTTTTTGAAAGTTTTTCGCACCTGCGCTCTGGTGAGACGTCGCTTATAAATTTAGTTTCGAAATTGTTTCGCATTTACGTGAAAAGAGAATCGTCATGTTTAAAAATTATGTTTATGAGTTCTAAAAAAATCATTATCAGTAAGGGGGAAAAAAAAGATGATTTATTAGGAGGAAAATATCTGTTAATAATTACTAGTAATTGGGGAAAAATACACAATTCGAAGTTTTCACCATCACTGTTCCTCTGTTGCCATTTTCAAAATGATTATATAAATAAATAAACACCGTTATTATCAAACAGAAACAGGTTGCTGGAAATAATCTTTTGTTCTTAAACCGGCGCTTCTCGAGCTTGAAAAATTAGACGAGTATCAATCCCGTTGTAAAATAAGTGTTCTATCGCCTTGCCCCATTCAAAAGCGTTCTTTCAAGCGTGGGGTGACTAAAAATGGTTCCCACTCTACTCCCGGCATAGGTATTAACAACTCAAAAAGAATGTGGCACTAGCCGAGCGTTAAATGTTTTCGGTTTTATCTTCTTCTCTATTAGAAACGCTTCGAAGTTTACCGATGCAGTTTTCGTTAGCGGAGGGAGGGAAGAAAAAAAAATAATAATAATTCTTGTCTGCGTTCGTAAGTTTCTTTTAATGAAAACTGCATTTATTATTTCTTAATTATTTTCGTTGATGAGCTATGCAGCTACTGACCCACATTCCTGTGTAAAGCATGCGGCATGGCTCTGGAATGTTCTGAAAAAGAACCTAAACCAAGTATTTCGGTCTAGATTTCGTCGTTCTACATCAACTATTTATTAATTTCTTTAATAAATACGCGAACTCTTCGTTTTGGTCTTATTTTTATTCTGCACTTGCTATGACCTGTGACTCAACGAGCCTTGTTGTTGCTAACGCCTTCTGCCTAACCGAGTAGTGGTGGCAGATCCTCCATATAGGACAGCGGTGGACGAAATTGAGGGTATTCTATTTTACTGAGCCCCAGCGGGAGGAAGATTGACTTACCTCGGGGAGTCACCTGATTTTGAACCAATTCCAGGTGAGAGACCAGTACCTGGATTGGCATCTCCAGAGGTACAACTCGACATGGGACACAATGGAGCCATGACAGATTTTACTTGCTACTACAACCATTTACACCAGGGGCATAGCCAGAAATTTTCCATGGGGGGGGGGTTACGACTACTACAACTCATATATATGTACACGTGTGTGTGATAATGTAGTGAAGAATATACATTTTGTATGGCAAAAATTTCTCATGGGGGGTATGACCTCCCTAACCCCCACCCCCCTTGGCTACGCCCTGGATTACACAGTTCCATAGCGGTCTCTTGAAAAAGAGAGAGAGAGGTTTTCACCCTCCAAATTACTGACCAAGTCGACGCTGTTCCGCTTTCGATGTTCTCGTGGAAACCAAGGGGGGTTGAGGGAGTTTTAGTTATTTATTTTAGAAACTATTTTGAGTATACTTACTTAATCTATTTTATTTATAGAATGATACTTATTCTTTCAAGTTAACATTTCCTCGAATTGTGGCAGCTCTTTTTTTTCTTAGAGGTGTGTGTGTGTGTGGGGGGGGAGAAATCTGTAATTTGTGAAAAAACAGAGTTATTGAAGTTTGGTCTACACACGAAAGTTTTTTTCATAAGTGGGTGCGTTTGTACAATGCTAAAAATTAAAGATCTGACGTGTTCTTAGGTATACTGTGACAATACACTTGTTTTTCCTAAGCCAATCTAAACATAGGAAATCTCTGCATTATGACTTTAATTTTCACAATTTTCAACTTAAACGCTTTCCTTTTTTTTTCACAGAAATGTCATACCACAATCCAATCCCGTCGAACAAACCAATGAACGAATGGATAAGACACTGCACATTGGCAGACGACTGAAGTGTGAAGGTCCTGGGTTCTGGCGTATTGCGCGGCTGGCGATCTAACGGTCTGGAGCTTTTGGGGGTGGGGGTTTCTCCAGACGTGACGCGAATACGTGTTAGAGTTCCTTAAAGAGTTCCTCCGCCAAAGGCATCCCTTCGGCTGAGGCAGATAGCCCCTCGAATTGCTTTGCCTTAACCCTTTAACGCGCAGTGTTCCCGCTCTGGGAACACCCAACTCTGACGTTTTGACTGTTGCCAGCCACGAAAAATAGATTTGATTTCTATGAAAATAGTTGCGGGTGACATAGCTGCACGAGAATCCTTTACTTTTTTTAGCACGTCATTTCCCGTAAAAACAATTGTCGCGATTATTTTTGACAGCACTGACATCTGCTGAAAAATGGAAGAATGCGAGAACAGCTGGATGAATTGCCCAATGCTGAAAAAAGGGCAGCCGTTGCCATCGCTCGACTTAACTACCAGCAAGATGGCGGACGATCGAAACGTGCATCGCGTGCCACAGATCTAGAGACACTTGCACAGCCAGCTGTCGTCAAAAAAAAAGGGTCTCTAGATCTGTGGCACGCGATGCACGTTTCGATCGTCCGCCATCTTGCTGGTAGTTAAGTCGAGCGATGGTAACGGATGCCCTTTTTTCAGCATTGGGAAATTGTTGCGCCTCAAAGGGTTAATGCAACAATAACAAATCCCACTCGATGTTGCTAGTTTACTCCAAATCAGTTCTTTTACGCTTTGTTGTTCTTAGTACTAGTACAGTTTTCTGGTTTCATATGATGGCGGTTTATTAAAGATAAATTTTACCTATTCGAATTGCTCCTCGCACATACTTAATTTTCCAATTCCTTTGCAACTCAAGACATGTTTTATCTCATCTTTATTTAGCGTTTCAATTCGCCAAGTTCCAGTCGCCATTTTGAGGATGAATGATGTAGCCTTGAAACGAACGTTGAAAATTAGAAAATAAATAAATTAATCCATCTGGTATCCATAACCTTTTAGAAATTTTAGCAGAGTTATGGCACAAACATAGTAAGCGTGGGATTTTAACATAACATTTACTTTATTAAATTAGAACGGAAGAAACAGGCACACCACATAACAAGGTAACATCAAGAAGAAAATAAGTATAGAAGAAGTAAAAAGAATGGTGCGCAAGCACAGTTATAGTTAAGTAGATAAATGTTTATTGAGGGTTACAGAATACATTCAGGAGGATAAGACATTGCACAGTAAAAAAATAAACAATTCAATACTCGACAATTTATTCTTACTTTTAAGTCGCATTTTTGGGACACATTTTTCGGAAAATTTTCAATAATTGGGGTGAGAGATAAAATGACATAGTCATTAATAGATAAATTATTGCTGGTAATTTTTTTACAGTAAGAAAAACAAAAAATCAAACGTAGCGACGCAGTTTTCCTTTCCGGGGGGGAGGGGGGGGGGATTTTGTCCTCGTTTGTAAATTTCCTTTATGAAAAAAACTGCGTTTATATTATTTCTCAATTGTTTTTGCTGATGGAAATGCAGTTGCTGACCCACATTCTAAATTAAAGCGTATAGCATGATACTGGAATGTTTTGAATAGTAATATAAACCAAATTAGTTCGATCTAGATTTCGTCGTTCTACATCAAGTAATGTATTAATTTATTTAATGTATACGAGAACTCATACATTTGTTTTTCATCTTATCTCGCATTGAGTTGCGGATCAATCACTATTTTCTTTCACTGAAATGTTGTTAATTTTAATCTCGTAATGTAAGTTTTTTTTTTGGTATTTATGTCTTATACCGCTGATCGGACCTAATCTACAATAATTATTTTGGTGTTCAAATTATTTACAGCTGGAGAAATAAAAAATGACGATGTAAAAAGTAAGTAAACGGCCAATATAATGAAATAGGGTTACCAACACTAGTAATATAGAATTGCGTAATTGTTTAACGTTTTTGACGATTAATCGCACAGATTGGGGGCAGTGGCGGATTAATACAAGTTTGTCGGGGGGGGGGCGGCTAGTTAGAAGATTGACACATACCTCCATTTTATGGAAGTAAAATAGGATCTTTTACATTAATTTCTTTTGTGTCGGGGGAGGGGCGGTTACCCCCTCCGCTCCTCCAATTTAATCCGCCCTCGATTAGGGGGTGGGGAATTATTGGCGAATATGGTAGACGGTGTACAATACGTAAGTAACAAAAAATACCCAGAAAGAAACTCGTGTTTAAAAATTGAAATAAATTGTGTGTGTAGTATAAGTGTTGTGTTGAAGCAGTGGCGTAGCCAAGTGGGGAGGATAGGGGGGTCACCCCCCCTAATAAGAAATTTTTTGCCATACAAGATGTATATTCTTCACTCTCTTATCACACACACGTATACACATATGTGAGTTGCAGTTGTCGTCCCCCCCCCCCATGAAAAATTTCTGGCTACGCCACTGTGTTGAAGAGAGATGAAATGAGATTATAAGTACTATCTTTTTATGTGTGTATATTTTACAAAATTTTATTTACATAGTGTGATCATACTATCAGTGCCAGAGCATTAAAAAAAAAAAAAAACAGATTTTCTTAACTTATACTAAAAAAAAGTGTAAAACTAAAAAAAAAAAAGTCTGAATTTCTTTATTTGTAGAAATCACACGTTAAGTAATAAATATGTATCTCCCAAAACCTTTTTTGGCTCACGCAGCTGCATTCATAGGAACTTCGTAGAAACATTTATAAACAACCCAATTTGCCGATGCAAGTGTTTATTATTTCCTATCTTTCACATTTTCTTATAAATTGGAGTTTTGTAAACTAATAACTAATTTGATAAAGAAGGTAACTTTGCTTTAACACAGAAGAAACAAAGCCAAAAAAAAAAAAAAAAAAAAAAAAAAAAATCGTTATCAAACAGAAATGAGATTTAATGCTGCAAACCGGTTTCGGTGAATATGACTTATCATCATCAATGCTAGAATACATTCTCACACTGATGTTGGTAAGTCATACTTACTGAAATCGATCTGCGGCAATAGGGAGTTTTTGCGCTGCGTTTCTTCCCACGTTAACGCTAACGCTATCAGCTATTCGGAGTATTTTGACCAATCAGGTTTCGGAATTTATTCGAGCGCATGCGCTGTATTGTCCGATGGCATTTAACGTTAGCGTTACATTGGGAAGAAACGTAAAGTAAATACTTCCTATTAACTCTCTTTGGTGTTTACTAAGGTTTTTCTTTCGCGTTATTCAATTGGCCACGAATTTTATAATAATTCTGCTGTAGTTTTGAAATATAGCGAGTACTCAACATTTGAAAAAGTCTTAGATTTAATTGTATCAGTGATTGTCTCTATAACGAATTTCAGAATTATATATATGCATTACTTTAAAACTACTCTGATAAAATATTTGCAATTTGATGGAAGTTTTATCATGTACAAGATTTGTACACGTGACCTATGGTAAATTTATAGTGTACTAATTCTAAAGTGTTTAAAAAAGTTTTCTAGATTAAAAAAAATAGGATATTTATTTATTTATTTATTTATTGAGGGTTGCAGTCTTAAAAATCCTTCCCTGGGGCCCAAAAATCCTGTCGGCGGCCCTGTATATATTTATTTAACTTAAACTAAATTAAAGAAAAATTAACTCGTAGCTCTAATAATATGATTACCCACTGTATTTCAACAATACGTAAGTACTTACTTCTTTTTTAGCTTTAACTCTACATGTAATAAAAAACGATTAACGCTATATATGTTTGTTATTATTATTATTATTATTTATAAACGTGTTCTGAAATAATCACTTAATAATTACAAAAAATAGTTGCAATATTTTTGATAAATTTTAACGATTATTAGGCCACTGAATTGGAATTGGTTAAAAACCACTTGGAAAAAAAAAAAAAAAAAAAAAAAAAAAAGACAATGTCGTGTGCGCCCTCTGGCTACACTTTTCTAAACCTTACTTCAAACAACCGCCTCGAGACTTCGTAACAATCTGGCTTGTCTCAAGCACGCGTCTCTTGTGCTGTAACAGAGTAAATAATCTTCTTGCACGCTCCAGAGCAAAAACTCAGTCAAGTACAAACGTATAATTATGAAGGAAAAAAAAGAACTCCTCAAAATTCATAACCACACACCCGTGGAGTCTAGCAAAACTAGATTAAAAACTATTCATGCAGCAATGTGATTTCTCTTTCATAAAGAGCGAGACAAGTAAAAAAAATTGTCACTTTCCAACGTGCTCTTAATCTAAATGTTCGATGACTGTCACATAGGAGATAAAGAGTGAGAAATGAATTCTGGAGCAACTCTGGATGAACTTTCTAAAAGGGATTCTTATTTCTCGGAGTTTATTTTGGGATAAAGTGGCGCATGTGGATGCTACTTGCTTACAAGTGCACATGAATTCAATTCAATTTCAGGACTTCGTATTTTTGAATTCTCGTACAGGTAAGAAAAACTTAGTGTACTTTTTTAACCCTTTGAGGCGCAACCCTTTCCCAATGCTGAAAAAAGGGCGGCCGTTGCCATCGCTCGACTTAACTACCAACAAGATGGCGGACGATCGAAACGTTCATCGCGTGCCACAGACGACAGCTGGCTGTGCCGGCACAGCCAGCTGCGTCAAAAAAGGATCTCTAGATCTGTGGCACGTGATGAACGTTTCGATCGTCCGCCATCTTGCTGGTAGTTAAGTCGAGCGATAGTAACGGCTGCCCTTTTTTCAGCATTGGGCAATCTATCCAGCTGTTCTCGCATTCTTCAAATTTTTCAGCAGATGTCAGTGCTGTTAAAAAATAATCGTGACCATTTTTTACGAGGCTATGACGTACTAAAAAGTAAAGGATTCTCGTGGTGCTATGCCACCCGCAACTATTTTTATAGAAATCAAATCTATTCTTCGTGACTGGCAACACTCAAAACGTCAGAGTTTGGTGTTCCCAGAGCGGAACACTGCGCGTTAAAGGGTTAAAGCTTTATAAAGCACTAGCTGAAGTACCCGTTCTTCGCACGGTAATGAAGCAGATTTTCATTGAAAATACAAATGCAAAGAATGGTACAACGATAATTTAAGAAGGAAACACGAAACATATTTTATCACGGTTGATTGTAGTATGTAAACCGTTAATTTGCTAAACGTCCCTCACGAAACTTTTTTTGCTATTCGGAATTTAACTTTGAACATCTGTATTTCATTTATGATGAAACTGTTGCATCGCCTTGAAAAAATGCACAAACGGGGTGTTTCGTATTGTAAAAACATATGTAGTTTTCCCTTTCAAAAATTGTATATTCGCATGTTCATTCTCATTCAATGAAAAGACTTACAATTTGCGTGGTAGCAAAATCTTTATACATTCTCTTAAAATTGTGGCAACGTCAGAAGAATTGATATAAAAGGTAATCTAACAAATCTGAATAAACTTAATATTTGCGTTTTATAAAATTATTTTAATAAACATAAAATTAAAAGTGTGGTATAAAGGCATCAATTTTAATCCTTGTATTAACGGCTTTCGACACGATTTAAAACCAGTGAAGAGTCGTTCCAATGCAGTTTTATAACTCATGACATCAAAATGACGTCATTCTCAGTTGTGATATGCAACTTAAGTTATCGAAAACAAACAAAAAAGAATTTCCACGTTATTTTCTAAACTTTCTGATCCGTGGAAGCTTATTTATTACTTCGCTTGTAGCCCAATTTTCATTTCAAAGCCTCATAACCTTTCTTCCAATGCTGTTTTAAAATCGTGGCATCAAAATGACCTAGATCTCACTTACGATAGTTAAATTTCATATGTAGATGTTTCGTCACATAACTCACATTTTATAAATTGGGATATCGGGAAAGCTTTACAGAGGTGAAAAATCACGGAAAATCACTGAAAAATTACGGAACGGGTGATAAAGTTTTAAAGTACTAGTGTATATTTTTTTTACGTATTTGAGCAAAATTTTAAGCCAACTGATCAAACGGTGTGGATTTGTATGCGATACAGACAAACAAACAAGCGGATTTTCGTTTTCATTTTTAAGGTTTCGTCATGACGTTTTTCTCCAGCTCTAACTGAAATACATTGCACAAGTGGTTTTGTTTGTCACTCAATCTGCACTGGCATTTGTTGCTTTAGTTTCTGTCATGCTTCTCGATGCCGAAAACACACTCCATGTTTGCCACTAATATGGCTACCGTCAATGTAAAATGGAACTCTAATTGCATTATTTAAAATACAGGTTGTCCTAAAAGAATTGAATTAAGTAAATAAATTACATACATTCTGCGCATGCGTATTCCACAGTATGGCTACGATTCGGAGGCAGCAATTTTTCCCCCCGTTATTCTCAGTCTAAAGATATATATTTCAATTCGTTCAGCAAAAACACACAACCGCTGCCTACGATGACAATCAGGAATGTATGTTTATACACGCTTGACAAATCATTGTGCTGCCCACAATTTATGGCGCTATTCTGGCTTCCATATTTTATCGATGGGGTTGAGGTGATTGTTCTAATAGCTGAGAAAGAACTTGACAATGGCAGCGACTCGGATTTATTAGGTATTTGCAGCTAACGCACGTCTTGTGACTGGGCATGTTCGACAATAGATTGTGCGTTAGTTAGCGTAAGGAAGTCATTTTTCACCTCGTCTCTGCTTAATTTGTCACCTGCTGTTTGCTTAGAAATTTCAGGTTGTGTATACAAGGATCTTGATATTTGTTCGAAGCCTTGTCCATCAGTTCTGATCACAATCTTGAACGGAAGGAAACCTTTGCATGAGCAATTTCCGTGTAACTCCGCTGTTCTGAGGATAGAGATATAAATATGTGCAGTTGGCATCACCTATCTGGCAGTGAAGCCAAACATGCCACCCAGCCGCCATATTCCTAGGACCAAAACATTGCCACATGACTGTCATTCTATGGTGACAGCTCCAAATTTAATTTTTTTTTTTTTTAAACTTGAAATGTTTGAAATGACTATTTTTCTTTCAAGAACAAAAGAAAAAGTCTAATTACTCACACAGGAAAATCACATAAAACAAGAAAAGAACCATCTTTTTAGCACTTTTTTCAGGTAAAATTTTAAATAAAATTAGTATCATACAATTATATAAAAATCGTGAAATGTGAGAAAATATTATTTTGCTTTTAACAGTAAAAGCTTCGTAAAATCGTGAATTTTCATTGTTATTTAAAGGGACCCACTCAATGTTTTGGCATTAATATGGACGCCCGATCTCCTCATGAACTTGAAGTGAAGAATTCCCTCACAGTTACCTCATTTCATCCAATGCTGAAGATAGCTGGTACCACATCCCCGTATTTATATCTGTCTGCAACTGAGGGATAATGGACAATACTTAAGGATAGGAATCATTTCCGGGGCTAAATCTCTTAAAAGGTCTAAAAAATCCTACACCAGAGGACTCTTGATTAATGCAAGACGCTAAAGCAAATGCGGTAGCGGTGCAGCGAGATGTGGGCCTCACTGAAATGCCTTAACCCTTTGAGGCTCAACCCTTTCCCAATGCTGCAAAAAAGGGCAGCCGTTGCCATCGCTCGACTTAACTACCAGCAAGATGGCGACGATCGAAACGTTCATCGCGTCGCACAGCCAGCTGTCATCAAAAAAGGTCTCTAGATCTGTGGCACGCGATGCACGTTTCGATCGTCCGCCATCTTGCTGGTAGTTAAGTCGAGCGATGGCAACGGCTGCCCTTTTTTCAGCATTGGGCAATCTATCCAGCTGTTCTCGCATTCTTCCATTTTTCAGCAGATGCCAGTGCTGTTAAAAAGAATCGTGACCATTTTTTTTTACGTTAAATGGCGTGCTAAAAAGTAAAGGATTCTCGTGGAGCTATGTCACCCGCAACTACTTTTTATAGAAATCAAATATATTCTTCGTGACTGGCAATAGTCAAAACGTCAGAGTTGGGTGTTCCCAGAGCGGGAACATTGCGCGTTAAAAGGGTTAACACATCTTAAGCAAATCAAAATAGCTAGAGCTTCATGAAAATTCCGAGATTTTTTATAACGACAGTAAGTTAATGTTCTATTTGTTTTATATTGATGTATTTCCATTTTCTGAGTCTGCAGAAGTGAGTTCAGTTTCAGTGATCGTTGAATTTGACAACGCAGTGGCAACAATGGATTCCGTTACTACGCAAACTGTTGTAATGCTAAAAATAGAATATGAAATAGTTGCTTATTTTAAGTGGATAAAAATTAAACATATTGAGCGTTAATTTTCATTGATACTAATAAAAATTATTTTATACTGGCAGGAAATTGCTTTTTACATTCGCAGTTCCTAAAATGCAGCCGTACATGCGTATTTGCGTTAGCCTCCTGCGTTAATCAGAGTCCTCTGTTGTCGGATCTTTTGTTGCTGATTTTTTTACATCTGTCTAAAGACAAAAGCAGGAAAGAAGCTGTATTGATCTTATTTTAATTGTCACTAATTTACCTCCCCCTCCCCTATACCGTAGCCAGGAAAAAATTTCGGGAGGGGGGGGATTTCAAGTTTTATATTTCAGTGTTGCAGGTTTTAAATACCCTTTTACAAATAGTATTATATGTTCCTGAAAGTTTCGAGGAAGAGGAGGGGGGTTAAAGCCCCCAAACCTCCCCTTGATTACTGCCTTCCCTCACCCCCCCCCCAAAAAAAAAAAATATTTTGTGAGATGGAATGTTTGGGTACTTACGTATTATCCCGTCGACAGCGGCAAACTAGCGTTAATCATTTTGGTGTCTCAAATGTTTATAGCAGGAGAGTAGTGGCGTAGCCAGAAATTTTTCATGGGGATAAGAGATGGGGGAGATCTTTCATGGGGAGATCTTTCATGAGTGAAGAATATACATTTTGTATGGCAAAAATTCTTCATGATAGGTTTTGACTCCTCCCCTTTTGGCTACGCCCCTGCAGGAGAGGTAAAAATGGCAATGTTTTAAAGAAGTGTATGGCTCTCTCAAGAGCAGCTCCAATGAGGGAGCACCATGGGGGGTCATGGCCCCCTCATGGGCTCTCTACTAGAGATGAGACGGGCTCAGCCCGAGCCCGGGCCCGACTCGGGCTCGGGCTCTGTAATTCACGATTACGTTCGGGCTCGGGCTCGTGAAAAATTTCTCCTTTGTTGAACATACTCCTTGAAACAGATTTTAAAAAGTGATTCATGAGATAAATAGACGTACTTATTTAAAAAAAAAATAGCGGCACGGGGGACTAGAAAGTGTGTGAAGCTCCAAAATTTATCGTATTCTATTAATGAAGTAGTTAATTTTATTTGTCTTTAGCTGAAATTTCGGGCTCGGGCTCCAACTTTAATAATATTGCTCGGGCTCGGGCTTCAAAAAATGAGCCCGAACTCATCTCTACTCTCTACTATAAAAAATAAGATTCTCAAAATGTAAGTATTATTTGTATTAAGAGTAGCTACTGTTCGAAGGACCAGACAGTATTGTTACTAAAATGGAAGACTTAAACAGCAGATTTTTATAGATTAAGAGACCTCTACCGTGTACTTCCTGTGCTTAAAAAACCTCATCGCCTTTTGCTGTGACGTCATCAGCCCGAAATAAAAGCTCAGACGGTTTCACGGTCTCATAAAAGGTCTTTTCTTTCTTTTTTTTTTTTTTAGAAAATCAGCTGTTGAACGTACACCATCCCTATTATAACATATTAGCAGGATTCGAAAATTCCTTCCTAGTTAAACTGGTTTAGCTCGCCGTTCGAAAACTGGCCTTTTGCAAAACTCTAAATCACCGCGGATCCAGCACTGTACCATGGGACCTGTTCCGTGATTAGCCCCTCAGGATGTATTGAAGTGAGGAAATAAAACTTATTTTATAAGATTGTTTAAGCCGGTCTTTACAAGCCGCATTCGATGGAATCAATTTACGAACGTACTCGACTTAAGTCGACTTCCATTCCTCCAGCACATGGTTGCTGTAATAGCAAGAGAGATAATAAGGTATAAAATCGAATAACTCAATGCATGTCGTATGTGCAGTTTTTCGTGAAAAACTTTTCAGAGGTTGGACTTCATTTTTTTTTTTTTTTTTAAATACAGGGTCGCCTTAAATATACGGTCCTTTATAAAAATCTTCGTTCTAAAAAGCAACTGCATGTAATTAAGAAACTTTTCCTAATAAGAATCATAGTGTTAATACTTTAAAAGGTATTCCTCTAATCAAACAGTTTGATACACCAAGTGCCCCAACAACCCATATTTGCGCTCTCAACTTGGAGACGGTAGGTGTCTGGTTCAAACCCAGGTCGCGTCCTTCGACCTAGCCGTTCGGAGTTTTCCGTAATTTTCTCCGAAACTTCGCATAAATGTGGGTTAGGACCCCGTAGTAAGTCACCCAAGGACGGCAATACGGCTGTGCGGCACAGCCAGCTGTCGTCAAAAAAGGGTCTCTAGATCTGTGGCACGCGATGAACGTTTCGATCGTCCGCCATCTAGCTGTTAGTTAAGTCGAGCGATGGCAACGGCTGCCCTTTTTTCAGCATTGAGAAAGGGTTGCGCCTCAAATTGTTAACGGAGTCTTATTTATGACATTATTCTGAACATTTTTTCACACTGCCCACTTATCTGTAATAGATAAAGAATTAAAGCCCGTTACCACATTTTTGGGACACCCTGTATTATTATACCTTACTTCACGACTCAATTTATCCAAGCCGTATGCAAGCGCAGAGATGAATTGTCACGGCGTGCGCAGTTATTCTGGTGAATATCCTCCAGAGAGCCCACGACCAACGAAATCGGATTGCGAACGTGCCCGACTTAGATCTATTTTCATCGCTTTAAGATGTATTTATTACATTAAAAGCGTTGTCATTTGCTCAGGTTAATCCGATTACGTATGTTGTTTCACTTAAGTAGAAAATTACACAGTCTTCTTATAGAAAAGCAAAAGGTTAATCTTCGTTACTCTGAAATTACGAAACGACAGATCTCGTAAATATATTGATTCTCTTCTTCCCCCTAACCTCTTCGAAGAACTGTTTTATGTTAAGTTAGTTAATGGAACGTCGTGTATTCCGAAAGAGTCACAAAGACTTAACTTAACCATTACTTAAACGTAAAACTCTTTCCTGTAATGTTACGTAACTTAAGCAATGATAGTATTATTTTTCTGTTCTATGAGCAGGTCACAGAAGTTATTGGAGCTGTCTGGGGGGGGGGGGGGGGGGGAAAGAAAAGAAAAAGTTCAGTTTTTTTTTTTTTTTTTTTTTTTTTTTTTTTAATTACCTTCAGGGCCCGACTATAACACTTTCGTGCCTTGGGTACTTTTCAAATTTTTTGCCCCTATATATAGCAAGTTAAATATTTGTGCCCCTATATATCACTCTAAAAACACTTTTTTCGCCTATTTCTGGATGTGTCCTATGTGCCCTTGCGATAATCAGGGGCTGATTACGTTCCACTATAACAGTTCTACTTAAAAAGCTCTACTATCACTTCGTCAGAAAAGTAACTGGGTGAACTAATTGAAATTTCTTTTCCGGTTGTCAAAAACTTGACGTCATATATTAGAAATTTTTTGACCTTGAGATTGGTAAATTCTCTCGGGAAACTTACGTCATATGAAAGTAAATTCGCAATTTGTGCGATTTAA
This sequence comes from Cheiracanthium punctorium, assembly GCA_038373885.1. Lineage (NCBI taxonomy): Eukaryota > Metazoa > Arthropoda > Arachnida > Araneae > Cheiracanthiidae > Cheiracanthium > Cheiracanthium punctorium. The sequence goes on from JAWZYV010011963.1 coordinate 101,392, forward strand.
TTTGCGCAATTTGCGGGGATCGTGGTACACAATGTCATCCCACTAACTCGAAAGATTGCACTGAATTGATTTGATGGCTGGAAAACGCCACGAACTGCCATGCAGATTTTCCGGGTTCAAACCCGGCTCCCGCCGCACGCTCTCCCTACATTGGTGACCCAGACAAAGAACTAGCATTCTCCTTATCGTCAATAGCGACAGATGGCGCCAGCGCAGACCCCATTCATCTCTCCCTCCCTCTCTCGGCTGTTTCAAGTCTGCAACGACTGGCAGCTACCTCACGAAAGTCCACAAAGAGTGGTAGCCTCCTCACAAAGTCCACAACGAGTGGCAACATTCCATAACGCTTGGAACATCGTCCGTCAGTCTCCGATTGACTCTAAGACAATACAACACCAGGCAATTGAAGGTCGGTTCTAATGGGTACATTTTCGCCTGTCGGGAAAACGCCACAATCTGTCACGCAGATTTTCCGGGTTCAAACCCGGCTCCCGCCGCATGTTCTCCCTACAGGGTGTTTATAGCATGATTAGTTTCGCAACAGGGATATCCAAAAGTCTTTGAGTGCATCAAAATACACTGTCAATGTTTCCAGTGAATTTCGAGATACATTTCAAACAAAAACTAATACATACTTGCAGTGGCGTAGCTTTTAAAAATGAATTCGGGCTCATTTTTTAAAGCCCGAACGATATTATTTAGGTCGGAGCCCGAAATTTCAACTAACAGATAAATAAAAAGTCAATGACTCAATTGACAGAATATCATAAATTTGCCGTTTGTGCATATTAAAGACCAAATATAATAGCAAACTTTTAATGCACGTTCTAAATTTTCAGGTTTATCAATTGTATATTTCTCCCATGGATCCTTTTAAAAATATGTTTACAAGGAGTAAGTTCAATAAAGGAGAAATTTCTTCCGAGCCAGAACACGATCTTGAATTCCAGAGCCCGAGCCCAGTTCGGGCCTGGCCCCGTATTTGGGATCGGGCTGAGCTCGTCTCATCTCTAGTAGCTATGGGGGGAGTTGGGGGGTTACAGTTACAACCCCCCCCCATGAAGAACTTTTTGCTTCCCCCCCTGCATGAAAATTTTCTTGCAACGACACTGTATATTTGCATGAAGTTTATAAAAAAATGTTCTCTTACGTAATCAGCCTACAAAACATGTGTAAATATTCTACTTGGTACAGACTGAAGAATTGTCTCAAATTTACGTTCTAAGGACGGCGGTTAAAATTAAAAATTTAGTGCCTGATTTGTCTTAATATGTTCGATCTTCCATCCTAGTAGATACGTGGCGGTAGAGATTTCCCCATCTATCTCTGTCGTTGCTTCCAGGCCTCCCTTCGGCAGCGGCCCAGTGGAAATAAACGTTAGAGAGCAACGATGGGCATCAGAATGGGAATCCCTGCCGCAGAGTTCGTGCAACAACGAGAGCCAACTCGTTAATCACTTGTTAATCAGTACCATGGAAGCAAAAATTAAAGATCGCTTTGGAAAATATTTTCATAATCTATGCGTATGAGAGGATTTATCCCTCTTTTTAAAAGTAGGGTGCTATTTCGTTCAGTCCCAGATTTTTGTCTACATGATTTGTAGACAGGTTTTGTAGATATGAACTGTCACAGTGAAGATATTTTCAAATGTGTTTTCCAGATAATGCAGAAGTGTGTGTGTGTGTGTGCGGTGGGGGATGATTTAAATCTTGAAAGTCGCACAAGGTTTGCAATTTTGATGACGGATCGCCAAGTTTGCTGCTAAAAAATAACTTCAAAACCGAACCAACCTAGAAAAGTATGCTTAGAATATGCCTGGCGAAGATTGTATAATAGTTTTTGTTGGCGATTTTAATACGGATTTCAATTCCAAAGATGTGTTTTACGGAACAAGAAAGACAAACACGGCACACTCGTGGATTATGATGCCCATTCCAAACAGTATTTGAAATGGTGCAGTGCAGTTGGAATATGTTTGGCGAAGATTGTAAAACACTTTCAGTAGGTGATTTAAGATAACCTTCGGTTCCAAAGATGTGTTTCATGGAATAAGAAAGAGTTGATTCCTATTTTAACTCCCCCACTCTTACCTACCTAAAATACCGCCGCAATTTGGCTAGCTTTGCCGTCATGGGTTTCTATGGAGTTATGCACAAGTTTCAACGCTCCCAAAAGAACTAGAAAACTAAAGTGAACAAATTAGCGTTAAACGCACTTAATTCCTAAAACTACTTTTATGTGCAACCTAAAATAAATAAGTAATGGAATGCTGTACTTACACGTTGTTCCAAATCGCCATTTTAATTCTAAATTACGGTTGCCGCATAAATACAAAAAATCGTTGTGGTAACTGCATATGTTTAATCATCGCCACCTTGGCGAGAATCGGAGTTAAAGTGGAAATCAACCCGAGAAAGTCAAACACAACACACTCATGGATTATGATGCACATTCCAAATAGTATTTAAAACTGTGAAGTACAGTTGGAATATGCTTGGCGAAGATTGTAAAACAATTTTAGTAGCCGATTTTAAGATAGATTTCGCTTCCAAAGATGTGTTTTATGGAACAAAAATACGGCACACTCATGAATAATGATACATTTTCCAACTTAATGAAATAAGGAAAGAAAATAGGGAAGCCCTTTCAACGGCTGCCCTTTCTTCAGCATTGGGCAATCTATCCAGCAGTTCTCGCATTCTTCAAATTTTTCAGCAGATGTCAGTGCTGTTAAAAAGAATCGCGACCATTTTTTTGCGGGAAATGACGTGGTAAAAAGTAAAGGATTCTCGTGGAGTTATGTCACCCGCCACTATTTTTATAGAAATCAAATCTGTCTTCGTGACTGGCACCAGTCAAAACGTCAGAGTTTGGTGTTCCCAGAGCGGGAACACTGCGCGTTAAAGGGTTAAATCTGAAAGTGTTTCAGATTTTCTTACTTTTCCCCTCTTTTCCGCCTGATTTTTACAAAGACTGGTCTCGCAGACGGCCCAGCGGGCAAAATAGCTGCTCCCTGACGACAACTGTGACTTCACTGTGAAAATAAATAACAGCGCTTATGCAGTGTTCGGTTGGAAGAGCCTGAGAATGAAAGCGGAAATTAACGTAAATAGCACGGTTTCGCGACGTTAATTTGCATTCATTGTTTGTCGCAGAAGGGGTGAAAGTTATTGTTGCGATATCATATGCAATTGCACCTCGCCGTAGGAAGGCGACTGGATCACAGGGAGATGGCATGATATCGTTTTCAATCAGTTACGGTTCAGTTAAGTTTCGTCTATTGTTTGCTGTTTTCTTGTTCGTGAGAAAAGCTGAGGGGGAATTGAAATGGAATGTGTGCGTAGGAATCATAACTATTGGATATTTCCTTATTAAAGAAATAAATTTAGATAATCAGTCTGGAGAATTTAAAATTTCCATATACCGGACACTCTTGATAATCCGGTGGATGGTTAGTCCGGCATGTTCAATAATCTGGCGCTCTTGGGAAACACGTATCACATCGATCCGTCTCTAGAAGCACTAGTTCAAAAACGTTCAACACGTTTATTGAACGTCTTTGATCGTTCTGTGAGCGTCCTTGGACGTTCTGTGAACGTCTTTTGGGCGTTTTTTGTGCTATCCCTAAGAGCACAACTAGTTCAAAAGACGCTCAAAACACGTCTTTTGAACGGCAAAAACCTGTTTTGAACGTACTTTGAACGTTTTTAGAACGAGTTGTGCTACTTGGGGTCGTCCTTCGCTCCCACATCGATCGATTTCCAGAGCACCAAAGGTGAAAACGCGTTTTAACGATTTTAATACCGTATAAAATATCCCATTTCCTGTTCATTACTTCTTCTATACAGGGTGTTCAATCTGAAAGAGTACCCGTTATTTTTACTTTCCAAACATGTACCAGTACCATGTAAGGAAAGTATTGTAATCATGAAAAAATTCGACTTCGAGATTTTGGTGTATTGACACGTTTAGAGGTCTTCTGCAGGGGCGTAGCCAGACATTTTTCATGGGGGGGGTTACGACTACTACAACTCATATATATGTATAGGTGTGTGTGATATGTAGTGAAAAGTATACATTTTGCATGGCAAAAAATTCCTCATGGGGGGGTTATGACCCCCTTAATGATTACTTCACCCTAATTATTACCCCTAATAATTACTTTAGGACAGTCAGTTTGGGGGGGATTATGACCCCCCCCCCCCCCGTGGCTACGCCTCTGGTCTTCTGAATTCATTTATGCTATTTTTACGAGATGTGTGTATGTGTGTGTTTGTGTGTTTGTGCGTATATGAGTGAACACGGTAGCTCCTAAACGGGGCATTCGATTGAGCTCAAATTGGGTATATATGTTATAAACCACTGTTGCAAGACCGGTATTGATTTTGATGTGTACAGGACTTAAAGTTTTTCTACAGGGCTACTACAAAGATTTCTTTTAAAGTGCGCTAGCGTTTAAACGGCGCATTCGATTGAGCTTCAGTTTGGTCTATATGTTTGAATTATTCATCCATTAAAATTTATTTAAATGCTTAGTAATGATCTTAATTCTAAGTGTACGGAAAGTCGAGTGGAGCCACTCCAGATTTTTTCTCATTACTCTTAAATCTTACGGATGTGGCAATTATTCTGACATTGAAGTATAACTGTCTGAACCTTGTTTAGGTGTGAAAGACAATTTCCGACACTGCAGGACTATTACAACTTTATTGGTGAGGTGAAAAAGAAGCGGAGATGCACAAGGTTACTTAATCCAGTGTTAATTTTATTTTATAAAAACACACTTTCATTTAAATTTTTACATTATTAATTATTCCTCACCCCGTTAGATTTTTTTGTTTGTTTGTTTTTGAGGGGTGGTTATTTTAAAGATAGTGTTTTCCAGAGAATTTCTGCAAATAGCGATGAATTAAAACAAACCATAACTGACGAAATTTCGTCAGTTAAAAACAACAATGTTGCAAAGTGGGTCAAAAAACTTGGACGTGCTTATGTTTGCATTCATAATGGTGGCTAACATTTTCAACATTTGCTGTATAAATGATAATTTAAAAAATTTGAATTATGTTTTTTAAAAATGAAATTGTCACTGGATTAAGAAATATTGTGCGTTTCCGTGTCTGTTTTACCTCACAAATAAAATTATAACAGCCCGACAGTGACTGAAATGATCTTCCACACTTAAACGAGGTTCAAGCAATTGTACTTTAGTGTTAGAGTAGTTGCCACACATCCGCCAAATTTAAGGGTAATAAAAAAAAAAACAAAACAACGGGTACTCTTTTAAACTGATTACCCTGTTTAACTGGACCTCTTGTTATTGTAGAAACAAAAATAAAAGGGTTTTGGAATCCTAAAGGTTTGACATAAACTAACAATTAGGACAGTCTTCTTATAAGTTACTTTTTTTACAGGGACTTGCAAAATTGAGCAAAATAGTGATACATAATTTTTTTTAGGTTATTTCCATGGCTGGATTAACATTGTCAAATTAGTTGCAAAAAAGACTGCTGTGTAGGAAAGTGTTTTATAATCGATATTTTAATGATTTTTTTTCTTTCTTTTTTTAAAAACTAATTTATTTATGAGCGTTATACTTTCTCATTCGTTGGAGTCGTGTTGTAAGTTAGGGACAGGATTTTCGGTTGGCAAACAGATTGCTACGTATAGCCATGGAATAAATCTAAAGTAATGAAAGTGAATTACGACCCTATTCACCAAGTACTTGACACTCGTGTTAACCCACCAAAACGAGGGTTAGATATCGAATGGATGTGATGTCTATTTGAAATCTGAAAGGGTTAACACAGGTGTGAAGTATTTGGTGAATACGGCTGTAAAAGTTACGGAGTTAAAGAACTAAAAAGAGGAAAGGATTCCATTTTTAGGTTATAAGTAAAAGACCCCAAAACCCCGCATAGCTTTGGTTCCAAACCTAGTACAGATTTTTGAATTTTTCAAATTTTGCGTTACAATAGGAAAAGTATTCTATTTTCCCCAACTCCCACCCAAGTTTAAAAAAATTCAGTAAAAAACAAGGATAATACATAGTATTACTTATATTATAATGAGAATCATATTATAAAAATAGAGAGGAATAGCACTATAAACAAAATTCTGAGATGATGTGCAAATTATTTTGACTTTTTAAACATTTGTTGAGTAGTAGTTTAAGACAGTGTGATATTCTAATAAATAGTCCTTTATTTTTTAATGTTGTTTTCTGTCATTATTTTCTGTTTTGTAACAGAACTTTGGTGCTCGAAGCTAATGAGCTATTGCTTGCTCTCTCAAGGCCAAACATTCATCAAATGCTTTTTACCAATTTTTTTAGCATCGTCAGAGTTGTCACTGCCACACTCTGTATCTTATGACTGTGATGCAGTGTTAGTCATCTTAAATATATCCCTGTTATTATCATACACAAATTCTAAAATACGTATCACTTTTTTTAAAGTTGAAATTTCTTATTTAGTTTTATTTCGTGGTTGTACTGCGGTTTTCTGGACTTGCAGCCGGTTGGGAAAATTGGATGTTTTTACGTTGAACAGACATTGCGGATTTTAGAGCTTTGCGAACTTTGGATCCATCGGATTTTAGGTCTTTTTCTGTAGTATATGCCTCCTTTACACTCAGCCCACTTCAGCGGCAATGAGCAGGATAAATGAAAGTAACAGGAATGTGACCACCTCACTCGTCCTGCTCATGCCATAACCTTTCTTGCTGACCTTCCTGCCGCCTGCGCTCCCTCTAGAAGGGATTTTGAAGTCAGTGAGGAGGGAAGTACAGGCAGGGAAAGGGATAGCAGGACAAGGGGAGCACAGCAGAATGTAAAATTCTCACTGCCTTTGGAGCCGACGCAAAAGTATTTCCCGGGAAAAGAAAAAGAAAAAAAAAGAAAGAAAGAAAGCAGAGAGAAGAGAAGTGGGGCTAAATGTAAATGGGGGCAATAATTAAATTTGGGGAAACCCAGTTTGCTGATAAATCAGTAGTTTTAGAGATATTTAAGAATTGTGAAAAATGAGTTTTGTCGCTCAAGCAGTGTTCGGTCGCTACGTAAGCATTCGATCAACAAATGTAAAAAAATTACATGAGAAAAGGTCATAATCAGGGGTGTAGTGGGGCCAGAACTATGTTCTGGTACCTTTTTGTTAGCCAGAACTGCGTTGCGGAACTCAAAAGAGATTATTATTATTATTATTATTACTATTATTATTGTAGATCTTACCCTAGTTTTTGGAAAAAAAAAAAAGATATTGTATAGTCTGCTCACAATATCAACAATATTTCTGTTTTAATTCAGTGAATATCATGGTAATTAGTAGATGAAATCATGCAAGAGTCTAGTCGATTAGGAATTCGATCCCTTGTTTTTTCTGTTCTCTCTTTAAAGGAAAGAAACATCACCATCATGGATGCAAATAAGGAAATACATAGAACCATCAGATTCTTAGAATCAATGTCGGTAACAAAAGGGAAGCGGAAGTTAAACGCGGGGGTACCATTAAAGGCAAAGAAATTTGTGACTGTCCACCTGTCTAGCCAGTGGCGGATCCTGGGGAGGGACTAGGGAACTTGAGTCTCGGCAAATTGTTAAAGTGTAACAATCTGCATTATTATATGCACTTCGGGTAGGCAAAATTAACATTTTTAAAATAAACTATCCCCTCCCAAAAAATTCCCCCCCCCCCCCCAACATTGGTTTAGACCAAGATTTTGCTTTATTTACATTTTGTTTAGGTCAATTAAGCTTTTTTTCTCAAAATTGTAGTTAGCCTCCTATACTGGTTACTGACATAATAAAGCGAGTTTTATGGTGGGTTGTTATAAACTTGTCATGCGTTCCGCATAAAACAATTTTAGCACTATACACAATATTGTTCATAATTATTAATATGTATGTCATTTTATCTCTCACCCCCTTTATTGAAAATTGTCCGAAAAATGTGTCCCAAAAAAGCGACATACTTTTACATAAATTCAAATACTATTAGTTCACAACAGCTTTAATCTATTGTTACTCGTAAACTGTAGAATATGCGTCACATGTATTTTTTACATATATTTAAATACTATTAGTTCACAACAGCTTTTATCTATTGTTACACTATTTCGTAAGCTGTAGAATATGCATCTCATGTATTTTTCCATAAATAGGTTACAATCATAATAATTTCAACATAGGGTTACCAGGCGAAATACACGAAAGATGAGAGATAAAATGACATAGTCCATTAATATCGTTTTAATAGGGCAATAATGAAACTAAAAAATTAGGGGGTTTAGGGGGGCTTTCCCCCTGACGAGGCTCGAACAGCCGAGTTTTTTATTATAAGAAAAACATTTTAGTACATTTCTTGTCCCTTAAATGTCAAATCTCGCATAATACGAAACTTTTCACCTGTGTTCCTCAAATAGAGCGTGCGACCTCGTCCTGTGCTACAATGGCCCCTTTCAGAAATGCATCTCCCCTTAAACACGTGTTTTATTTATAGGGGCCTGATTTGGGGTGGGGGGGCCTCGAGAGATGGCATTTTATTTATAGATCCCTCTGTCTCATCCCTGTGTGTCATGCGAGGCAGGTACATAACAAGCAGTAGCAGTGTTGTCCTAAGAAAAAAAGTGGGGGGACGCTCATATTTGACGAAATTTAACCTAAACTTATCGGATTCATTAAACGCAATTATTCCTTAAACAACCAATAAAACTAATTTAACCATCATTTGTTCATTTATTAATTAAAATGAACTCATTTTTAAATTATTGATTACTTGTTAATAAACTAAGTCTTTTTGATCAACCGTGTAAGCAAAGCTACTTAATTTGTTGTTGCGAACATATATATCGGATTTGTGTGCTTGGCTCGAAGCCCTCTTATAAATCCTCGTCAGAAGAACATCACAAGGGGGGGGGGGTCTTTCTATGAAGTGCTAACCCGTATTTACGCAGTTTCGGAGAGAACCACGGAAAACTCCTAACGGTTAGGTCGACGGACGCGCGATGGGAGTCAAAAGTTTCCTTTTGATTTTTATACCGGTATACCTGCTATCGCGCGAACAAAACAAAATTTTTAAAAAGACCTTGTAAATGAGCGTCCCCCTGAGAATAAAAAGTGGGGGGACATATGGGCTGAAGTGAAAAAGTAGGGAGACGGCGTCCCCCTTCGACTACACCACTGAGCAGTAGACGAACGCACGGGGGGACAATGAACCGAAACCCGGTTCGGTTTCGGGGTTTATCGGGTACTTCGATCGCGTGTGGCAGAAAGAAGACGACAAACTCGCCATTTACGAATTCTGGACATGCGTCTCAATGTTTGTTGTCTTTTTCGAGAAACGAGGGTTCAAGAGGGTTATGTTCCGTGATGGGTGCGAACTCCTCGTCTCGTCTGCTTTCTTGCTATCGGTTATTGTTTCTTCTTCTTCTTCTTCTTTTCTTTTTCTGTCTGATGATGCAACCACAGAGAGAGGTTAAAGAAAGGGAAGAAAAAAAGAAAACTTTTTATGGAGGTTGTGTGTGTTGAAATTACGGCCCGCACTGCCGGGGGCTGTAAAAATGAAAGCAGTGGATTGTTCTTGTTTTTCCAAAGGGGAGATGCTGAGTGGAAGAAATACGTCGGTGGGAGAGGGGCAAAAAAGTTATTTAGGAGAGAATTTCAAGAATCGGAACTGTAAGAATCCGCCATTTTTCGTGCTTAAGTTTGTAATGTCTAGAAGATTCGGGAATCTGCCTAGCGATCGTGGTACATAAGTTAAAATAAACTAATTGAGCCAAAGTCTCGAAAAAATTCAGAATAATTCTTCATAAGCTATACTACACATTGGAATAAATAAATCAATAAAAATAGTTTACAAAACTTAAAATCTCAAACACTGAATGGACTAACTAAAAGAAGAGTGGCTTAACCCTTGTTATCTTGTGACGGCACGGCACCCAAAACAATGTAGGTGGGCAAAAATGACAAGAGTACTCGATAAAAACTGGTGTTAGAATGTAAAATTAATAAAAACTTTGTATCATAACACATATGTATGTGTTGTTATGCAAATTTAAAAAAAAATTTAATTTTCATGCATGCGGGAATTTGAAATTAAACACGCGACATTGCCAGGTCATTAACTTTCAGGTGGTCCATTGCGTAGCAAATTTATACATTGCGGTTCGGATATTGCGAACAAAACCTTTGGTCCTTTGAAATTCATTATAACGGAATTGACTGTACTAGAATTTTATTTTTCCTTTTACATCTTCATGACCATCTGATTCCAGGGAGTGAAAATGGCGACCAAGCGCTAGTTTCTCATTACAGAAACTCTCTTTTTTCGCCGGCGAACGGGGCCCTCGAAAAGAACAAAGCCACTCTGCTTCACCTGATCACGTGTGCGCCCCCAAAACTTAACTCTTTCCTCATTCGAGGATCAAGATCATTTACTGGAAATCGCCTTCACGGGTGATTGAGGGTGGGCCCTCCGTTCTGACATCTGATGCTGCCCTCTTCTGCACTTACGGCCCCGCGGTGGTGATATAGCCTAGCGTTGCCATTCTTGAGAATAGGAAAAGAAAAAAAAAATACAATACTCTGTTTTGGTGTTGCGAGTAGGTTTAAAAAGAAAAAGTTACCCGTGAGAATAACATCCAGTTCATTTACAAAGCTCTTTATTCTTTCAAATCGTTAAAGTGTATTGAGGTTCAGAGTGGGGAAAAACCTCTTCAGTTTTAGGTACGTTATATTGAAAACAAGTAATATAATTTTTTTAAAAAGTTAATTCCTACTTAGGTAAATAAAGAAAAAATTTATTTTAGCTACTTTTTATTAAATTTCATTAATTTATTTATTAATGCAGGGCCGTTTGTGTAGCAAGGGTCGATTCCGTTAATCCAGTTTGTTTAGTTTAGTTTATTGTTTTAATTCATTTTTAATCCCACGTAACAGGATCTAAAATGAATTAATTAACCCTTAAATGCATAGCGATGCATATATGCATCGCATTTTTCAGTGCCGGATTAGAGTAGAAGCCAAATTTCTTACGTGAGTTTCATATATAATATATAGTTTTTTTTTTTTTTAAATAATAAATGATTCATATGGATTCATTCATATGGAATGATTTATATGATTCATATCGTGAAAAATAAAAAGTTTCACATAATTCTTTCAAACTGTTTGTCTTTGGAGAAATGAATTAGTTATTCATAAAACTGATCTAAGAAATTTAACTTATACTCGTGGCTATCGTGCGAATGAGAAAAAAATTCATGAATTTAAGGGTTAATATAATTAATGAATTAATATTTGGAAAATACTGTATTAACATCAAGTGTCATTCACTGCAAGTTTGAAAAGAAATGTATTTGAACTTGAGTGGATGAATAAAAAGTATTGTATTAACGACTGAAAATTTGAACAAGATATTTAAATATAGGGAGAGTGAGAACTAATAGTAGGAATTCAAGAATGGCGGTAAACATCCCGTCCTTCAAGAGTGAACTTTGCCTAAATGTTTGTGTGTGTTTTCAAAGTCTTCTTTTCTTGAGTCGCTTTGCAACAGTAGAACGTGACGCTAACATTCCGTGCTAAATATTTTTGAACTGTTCGTGTAGGACAACAATGGGTCCAAACTTCGTCCAACTTCATTTGCAGTTTCTTTTCCTCTGACATAAACTCGTCTTGCAATCACAATCATTCTTTTCTCGTCAGTGCCTAGCAATTTCTGTCTTTTCACTTCGTTTCTCGTTTTCGTTTTACGCATTCCAGACTCTTTTATAGCAAATTGCAGACTACAGCTTGAAAGGCTTTTATTTAGTTATTTATTTATATTTATTTTATTTTTTCAAAATTTCAAATTTTTTAAAAGAGATTTTTATTATTTCATGGAGCCAATTTAACACACGCTCCACGAAATAATAAAAGTCTCTTTTTAAAGATTGGAAAGATGAGGTGCTGAACCCTTTTATGCGCAGTGTTTCCGCTCTGGGAACACCAAACTCTGACGTTTTGACTGTTGCCAGTCACGAAGAATAGATTGGATTCCTATAAAAATAGTTGCGGGTGACATAGCTTCACGAGAATCCTTTACTTTTTTAGCACGTCATTTCCCGTAAAAAATTGGTCACGATTCTTTTTAACAGCACTGACATTTGCTGAAAAATAGAAGATTGAGAGAACAGCTAGATAGATTGCCCAATGCTGAAAAAAAGGGCAACCGTTGCCATCGATCGCCTTAACTACCAGCAAGAGGGCGGACGATCGAAACGTTCATCACGTGCCACAGATCTAGAGACACTTTTTTGACGCAGCTGGCTGTGCCGGCAGAGCCAACTGCCGTAAAAAAAAAAGGGTCTCTAGATCTGTGGCACGCGATGAACGTTTCGATCGTCCGCCCTCTTGCTGGTACTTAAGTCGAGCGATGGCAACGGCTGCCCCTTTTTTAGCATTGAGAAAGGGTTGCGCCTCAAAGGGTTAAGGTACTAGACGAAAATCGTAACGAAAGGATAAGCATGTTTTAATTTTGTTTGGATAAACCAGTCTTCATCCATTTCTGAAATGGTCATTTTCTGCTTTCAGGTACGCAAATTGCATTATAATTTATCGATGGGGGATAAAAAAAAAAGAATTGTTCTTGTACTCACACCAATTCTACCCCTGCTAAGATCATGTGGGCTTAAAATTCATGAAATAAACTTACATGTATTTATGATGCAAAATTCAACTAATTTATCGTAAAAATATAATTCTTAGTATAGATTTATTAAAATACAATTCTGTGTCTACCAACACCGCAATATTTTCAGGGCCCTTGCTAAAGGGTGGGGCAGTCCCCCCCCCCCAACACCCGCAATATTCTGCTAAACTTGGCGAAATTAGATACCTAGTTGCAGGCGGCGCAGTCGGTCCTATTATTTTTAAAATTCCTACCTCTATAAATAATAGAGTAAAATGTTCTGCTGCTTCAACAGTTGTTAAATGCTCTTTTAGATGTTAAGGTTTCGCCTATCAAACCATTAAAATACTAGGGTATATAAATAAAACTTTGATGAAGATAGGGATTTAAAAAAAAAAATAGGACCGACTGCGACGCTTGCTAGTCGGCAAAATTGGCGAAAAAATTTTAACGAACACGATAATTTACTTTCTGTTTCTGGTACAATTGGCACCAGGGACGTAGCCAGGGGGGCGGCGTTAGGGGGGTTCATACCCCCCCCCTCCCATGAGGAATTTTTTGCCATACAAAATGTATATTCTTCACTCCTTTACCACACACATCTATGCATATATTTGAGTTGCAGTAGTCGTAATCTCCCCCCCCCCATGAAAAATTTCTGGCTACGCCCCTGATTGGCACAAAAACGCAAATCCAGTTGGCAAAAGTAAAAAGTTAGTAATATTGTTGATTAAAAAAAAATGAGTAAGCCTGCAAACTTAAATCTACTGAGTAAAATAATAATCAAACGGAGTATATTTTAACTCGATTTTTGACTTCAAACAGCCATTATCCGAATTGAGTAAAATTTGCTCCATTAATGGACAAAAATCAATGGAGCGAAAAATTCTCAATTTTTGAGCATTATACAACAGCTCCATTTAGTCTAAATAATAATAAAAAAAGAGGAGTGTTTTTACAAAATCTGTCCGTTTTTGATTAATATAACTGTACTCAATTATGATTATTATTTAAGTATGAAGCTATGATTTAAGAATGAGCGTTTTTACAAAATCAGCCCTTTTTTAATTAATGTATCTGTACTCAATTAAGATTGTTATTTTAAGCTAATAAAAAGGGTGTTTTATTAAAAAAATTTTTTTTTATTAATATATTGAATGATTCGTTTTCTTCATTTTTTATTATCGTAGCTGTAATCTATGATTACAAGCCCGAGAAAATAAATTTTAAATCAGGGCAAATACATTACATATATCTTAATACACTATAGAAAAATTATTTTTTTAATAAATAGAATATAATTTCTCTATAGTCTCTAGTTATAAAAGGAATTCACAGTATAGTCAGAATACAGAAATGCAGTCATGGTTAAACCAGCTGTGAGATTTAATGAAAGCAGCAACCCAATTTATTTACATGAAAAAGGTCAAATAGTACTTACTCACTTGACTGAAGATATCATAACTTCATTTATTTTACAACAGTGACGAGATTTTTATAATCCAATCGTAAGAAACTATGTCCATTAAAACAAAATTTTTTACCGAAAACATGCTTTCCACATTTAGGCTGAATTTATTTCACAACTCTGAATATGAAAAAGATGCATTTGGTATTCGGATATAAAATAAAATTATCACCAGCGAATTCCCCGAGAAGTAATCACCCACAGCAAAAGGACTTAGCATTAAGTAAAGTACAAACATCTAATATCCTCTTTAGAAATTCTTTAAATTCATATTTTGATAACGACATGTTTGTTCTTCGATGCCCGCCGTAAGCCACGATTCCCGCGTTGTGACTATGTACCGTTATCCGTTGAAGAGCGTTGGTCGCGTGATAGTAATAGGATATCTTACAAGGCATCTTTTCGTGGGGGAGAGACAGAATTCTCAAATAGACAAGATTTAAGTGAAAATAGAGCTAAAAAGAATCTAGCGAATTGGGAGAATTGAGGCGAATTTAGGAGTTTACAAATTATTGTCTTTAAGGAGTATTTTTCGGAAATTTTTAGCATAAAAGGATTTAAATCAGCCGATAAGAAATGTAATCAATAAAGGCGTGTTAGTTTTAATCAGTAAATTTAAGCTTGTGTAAAAACCGATATTTGACTTGGCAGTTTATCGACATCACCCCCCTCCCCACCCCCCCCCCACCCCCTCCTGAAAAAAAGTCTTGGTTCTAAATATTTATTTAGAGTCAATGGCTCTAAATATTTTTTTCGAAATAAATTGTCAACAACTCAACAAGACTCGAAGTGTCCTCGCGCTTTCGGATGTGCCACTGCCGCAAACGACTGCATGCGAAAAATGCATTACTTTTTCCCGCAGCGGTGTACGCACGTAGCGGGCAGCCCTGCAGGGCGTGTTTGCCTTTCGCTTCTCCCCCCCCCCATTTCATTGACTAACGCAAATCAACGGAGTCCGCACATATTTGTGTAATCACCGGAGCGGAAAACCGAATTGTTTAAAAACGGGGAACTGGTTCGGGGAGTTAATGAAGCCTCTCGAATCGTTCGCACACCACCACCAACCACCACTCTGGTTTGTAAACGCAACAGACAGAATGAAATCTTCGAAATTGCTCGATTGTTGAGTGTGGCGTTCAATCTCCATCATTTTGTCAGTCCAGTTTTTTTTTTTTTTTTTTTCGCGTCAGCTGGGTGAGTTAACCCTTTGAGGCGCAAACCTTTCCCAATGCTGAAAAAAGGGCAGCCGTTGCCATCGCTCGACTTAACTACCAGCAAGATGGCGGACGATCTAAACGTTCATCGCGTGCCACAGACCTAGAGACCCTTTTTTTGACGACAGCTGGCTGTGCGGCACAACCAGCTGTCGTCACGAAGAATACATTTCACGTTTTGAATCACGAAGAATACATTTCATTTCAATTGAATACTCAAGGAGGACATCCAGATAGACGCCCAATGTCGAAAAAGTGCAGTCGTTGCCACCGCACGATTTAACTATCAACAAGATGGCGGTCGATCGAATCGCCCAAGAACGACACAGCCGGCTGTGCCATGGCGCACAGGCCGTGTCGAAAAATGCGATTCGATCGACCGCCATCTTGCTGGTAGTTAAATCGTGGCAGCGGCTGCATTTTTTCGACATTGGGAAATAGTTGCTCACGGTGGAATTTTTACTCTGTCGTACAGTTTTACGTACGGCACATTTTTACGCCGTCGTGAAACCACCTAACTTCAGCGCTTTCACTGGTAGGTGTTCACTAGTAGCCAAAAAATAGGGTTCAATGGTCCATACACTGAAAAAGTGCAGCCGTTGCCATCGATCCTTTTTAGCTGCCAACAGCATGACGGTCGATCGAATAGCCCATATTTGTCGCCATGCCACAGAGCTAAAGAAGTTTTCTGACACAGCTGTCTGTGCGACAGCGCAGTTCAGCAAAAAAAAGCTTACGTTACAGCAAAAATGAAGCTTTGATTGGATGGGCCTAATGATACAACGTCTTAACAAGCTGAGATCATTTTCGCGAAAAACAGACTTAACGAAGTAAGATTTTCTTGAAAACGGATTATTGCAAACTATCCGAAAGTATTATTGACAGTGTTTAAAAATAGATAATAAGTACGCAAATCAAGAGTTTTGAATATGTAATGTTCAAAACTCTTGATTTGAACGATTTTCCCTCTTTTTACTTTCCGAACATGTACTATGTAAGGAAAGTATTGTAATCATGAAAAAATTCGAATTCGAGATTTTGGTGTATGTACACGTTTTGAGGTCTTCTGAATTCATTGATGCTATTTTTACGAGATGTATGTATGTATGTGTGTATGCGTGTGTGTGTGTATGTGTGTTTGTGTGTATGTGAGTGAACACGATAGCTCCTGAACAGGGCATGCGATTGAGCTCAAATTGGGTATATATGTTATAAACCACCGTCGCAAGACCGGTATTGATTTTGGGGTGTATAGGACTTACAGTTTTTCTACAGGGCTACGACAAAGATTTCTTTTACATTATGGCCTATGGAGGAAAATTCTGGAAAGTGCGCTAGCGTTTAAACGGTACATTCGATTGAGCTCAAATTGGGTATACATGTTATAAACCACCGTCGCAAAACCTGTATTGATTTTGATGTGTATAGGACTTACAGTTTTTCTACAGGGATAAAATAAAGATTTCTTTTACATTATGGCCTATAGGGAGAAATTCTTGAAATTGCGCTAGCGTTTAAACGGTACATTCGATTGAGCTCAAATTGGGTATACATGTTATAAACCACCTTCGCAAGACCGGTATTGATTTTGATGTGTATAGGACTTACAGTTTTTCTACAGGGCTACGACAAAGATTTCTTTTACATTATGGCCTATGGAGGAAAATTTTGGAAAGTGCGCTAGCGTTTAAACGGTACATTCGATTGAGCTCAAATTGGGTATACATGTTATAAACCACCATTATAAGACCGGTATTCATTTTGATGTTTATAGGACTTATAGTTTTTCTACAGGGCTACGACAAAGATTTCTTTTACATTATGGCCTATAGGGAGAAATTCTTGAAAGTGCGCTAGCGTTTAAACGGTACATTCGATCGAGCTTCAATTTGATTATTCATGGATTAAAATTTATTTAAATGCTTGGTAATGATCTTAATCGTAAGTGTTCGGAAAGTCGAGTGGAGTCACTCCAGATTTTTTAATGTTGTGTTCGAAACAACAATATTAAAAAAGAGGGAGAATGAGAGGGACGATTTTCTTAATGAGACGATGAATGAGAAAAGTGTGCTTGTCAGACTGTTTTATTCGTGCTATGTGAAGTGAGAAAGAAACTTCTATCTCTGAAAATGTCAAGTGACAATGATGTTAGTGAGAATATTTCATTCACTTTTCGTATTCGGGTATGTGAAAGGGAATAAAGGGTTCTAGTGAAAAGGTAAATACTATAACAGTTATGGTCAAACTATTTCATTTTTTTGTGCTGTATGAAGGGAAAGCGTGAGCAGAGAAACTTTTTCTAGTGGAAAGATGAATGAGAAAAGGTGCTTACGTATTATCCCGGCGGTCCGCCAAAACGAGTGATTTTTCATTAATATAACTGCGGGACACCATAAGCGTAAAGTTCTCAAAATTATTGGGGGGGCTGGGGCACACACCCAAATATATTCACATCAGTAGCGTAGCCAAGGAGGTTAGGGGGGGGCCATAACCACCCCCCTTGAGGAATTTTTTGCCACACAAAATGTATATTCTTCACTCCATTATCACACACACGTATACATATATGAGTTGCAGAAGTCGTGACCCCCCCCTCATGAAACATTTCTGGCTACGCCACTGATTCACGTACATATTACTTACTCATAGCTGCCAACTACTAAATATATTAAACGCTATATAATTAACCACTTTTTCTACATGAATTTTCGGCTTAAAATATAGCAAAATGTTTGTGCTGCGCGCGCGTGCTGGTTATTATTTTGAAAAAAATAAGTAAAAAATATACTGTTAACAAAAAATGGTTAGTTATATTCCGTAGTAGTTGGCAGCTATGACTTACTATATATAAGTGTAAAGTATTGGAGGCGCTCGAGCTCTATAGGTCCATAGAATTCTATACCTATGTAAGGTAAGTATATCTGTCACTATCTTCCTACCATGTTAAATATCTTCCTACCAAGTTAAAAATAGTAGCAAAGTAAAAAATCCAAAGGAGGAAAAAAAAAAAAAAACATTTTCCATGAGATAGGGCATTTTAGAGACATCTGAACTTTTCTTCATTTCATACTTTACCTTGAATAATCTGATTTTAATTAACCAGAGCCTGGCGACGGCAGCTTATAGTAACATTGTGTGTTACGTGGCGTCACAATGAATACTAAATCGTGATTGAAATCAAAAGAAGAAAATTTTTAAAAGTAAAGGTTTTTTTTAAGCGTTTGTAAATGGCGTGAATAGTTTTTTTTATGTTAGTATAAATTAGTTTTCTGTATTGAGTGGTAAATTATTGGGTGGGCTCGGCTCCTATTCGCAATTTATTGGGGGGGGGGGCTCAAGCCCCACGGGCCCATATGACTCTACGCCTATGCCGGACACATGAAATTATTGATGGTTACGAATACGATCGGCAACAGTTTGCCAGCACATTTTACGAAAAAATAATTTGGCAGGAATGACCACCGGGATAATGCGCAGGTACCTGTGAAAATTATAATAGTCAAAGTATTGTATTTATTATATTAATGTCATTTTATCTCTCACCCCCGTATTGAAAATTGTCCCAAAAATGTGTCCCAAAAAAGCGACATAAAAATACGACATAATTTTACATATATTTAAGTACTATTAGTTCACAACAGCTTTTATCTATTGTTACACTATTTCGTAAGCTGTAGAATAGGCATCACATGTATTTTTATATAAATAGGTTACAATCCTAAAAATTTCAACAAAGGGTTGCCAGGCGAAATTCAGGAAAGATGAGAGATAAAATGACATTGTCAATTAATATCATTTTAATATGGCAATAATGAAACTAAAAAATTAGGGGGATTCAGGGGGGGGGGGTCTCCCCCTGTTGAGGCTCGAACATCCGAGTTTTTTTAACTATTATTTAACACCATTACATGAGCTGTTCTTCTAGGTGTTCTTAGAAGGCATCTCTAACAGTTTTAAAAGAAAAAAATTTTAATACGAACGGTTTTTGCTGGAGGCCTCTGAATTTCATCATAAAACGAACTTAATAGATTTTGTTTATAATGATTAAAACTTTTCGTTGTGTACGAAGGGTATGATTACTAATTATTCATCCGTAAAACAGGAAATGTTCCCACAGTTTTATACATATTTTTTCTTCTGTTGGTTGCAGGAAAGGGGTAGTAAAATACAGTAGGCATGACACCAGGATGAACCCAGTAATGCAAATCGGCTTGCAAAAACAATTAACATACTAACTCACATTTTTTTTTTTTTTTTAACTTTCAAAAGGAAGAACAACATTTAAGAAAGTTTTCTTTTTTAATCACCGTCGGTTTATTCGCCAGGCATATTGTTTTGAATGGAACTGCCCGACTGAACAAGAATAACTAATGACCGCTGTCCGCGTCAGCTTTGCCTTCGGGTGGAATCGCTGGGAATAACTGCATCTCATCTGTTCGGAGTAAAGGTTCATTAAACCCGCGATCAGCTGTCGATATTTCAGTGGCCTGCCGAGCCACTTTGATGTGTCTTCTTGAGAGGTAAATCACGGGCATGAATGATGGGTCATACAGAGTTGCCAACTCTACTGATTTAGGCAGGAGACTCCTGATTTTTCATTGATCTCCTGCCAACCTGATTTAAGATACAAAATTTCTCCTGATTTTTGATTAGATGCTCATTTTCTCCTGATTTTTATCATTCATCGCATGAATAATGCGATTTTTTGAATTTGAAATCTTTTTCTGAGTTTTGTCGTGGGAAGGAACCCTTCTCAGCATTTTCCCCTTTCCTGCAATCAAACTAGTTCCAGCGCACCACGCATGTGTGACATCATAAAGTTCGGACTTCGTCGACAAATGTATAATAGTGAAAGAAGTGCAGCCTCGTGTTCTAAAGCACTGAAATTTCCATCTTTTTCCATCACTCTTAAAAATGATTATTTTTCGTTTGACATTGTTTCGTGAAATCCTCCAATGCCTTAAGAGTAAAAATTGACCCCAATTTTTAACTTTCCAACTTAATATTTTTCATGTTGCTAAATTTTTTACAAGCTACTGACTACCTAATAGAAGACATGACCCAAAATTAATTTTTTTTTTTTCTTGTGGTCCAAAAATATCTATATCTGGCAGCAAACGTCCCTCCAAAGAGGCTTTTTTCTCGCGCCAAAATGTAGTTTCAACTGATACAACCCTGATCTTTTAAAATTGAGTTTTTTAATCGAAAACAAGTCTCCTGATTTTTAGAATAAAATCTCCTGATTTTGCACCTTGCCAGGTTGGCAACTCTGGGTCAATTTCCAACAGTTTACAGTGTTTTGTGAGACTGACCGACTGAAGCCAAGTAAGCGTGTGCTAGAATTTACGGTGCTCCTCTGTTTTTGAAATAAAGCTCTTTTATACCGACAGTCCTTCAGACTTTGCATCTCACGTAAAGGCTGGGAAGTCCTGGAGATTTTTCTGCATGGACTGTTGTATCCACTATTACATATCAGACCTCCAGTGCACTGTCGCGTCTGTCTACTACAAGCCAAAATGTCTACTACTAGCCAAGTCAAAATGTCTACTACAAGCTCGTTTATACCTTATTGGTGTAGTTGGTTCTTCATTGTGTATTTGAAGTGATTCTGGTCAGCCAGTGACTTGGGAGAGTGTCAAAACGCTATCGAAGTATTCTTGTCGAATTGGAAGATACTGGCAAGCTAGAAATTTGATGGCATAATGGCTAGTGTAACTGGCATTTGATGAATAAATCTATAAGATGTACACAGCCATCTGTAATCTGTTACCAGCATTGGTATGTATTGCGATTAAGATTACTGCCAATTTCTGAAAGATTACCAGAAATACCAGAGATTACCGGAATTCATAAAAAATTCCGGTTTCAACCATACCAGTCTTTTCGGAGCCGTGGGTTCGAATCTTACAGCTGCTAGCATGTCTTGTTACGCACATTTAGTTAACTTAATTAGTTGATAGATCGAGCATCCTGGTTATGTTTGTATGTTAAAACAGGATAGAAAACACTTTATATCAAACAAACACATTTAGTAAATAGCAACAAAGCTACAAGCAATGAAGTTGAATGATATCAACTTCACAAGCAATAAAAGAGCCTATGAAGACGGCTAGCTAAAGTTACCGTTAATTGTTGGTTAAACTCTTAAGCTTAAACATACAACTATTCATAGCTCATATAGCTCCTGTCAATATTTGTAGGTAACATCACGCATCATGCTGAGTGCTAATTTAGCTAAACGACGGTATCTTTAAGGAAATCAAACAGTAGGAAAGTTCAAGAATGCAATTTTATTATATAATTTCTATAAAATTTCTAAAACTCTATTTTAGTAAGAGATTAGAACAACGAGTTCAATGAACACAATGTCTGTTATCTGTTCACTTCTACCGTTGAAAATTTATGATGGATTAGATTTCTCCTCTGGGACCTTTCTTGTCGATATGGACCTTTGATTGTTTAATGATTTGTGCATTTCTTTGGCTTTCTTCCGGATTACCCGCGGTTTTTTGAGCCTCGAATCAGCAGATTTTTAAGTTTACGATTTTCTTTTCTTACACACACACAGACACACACACACACACTCACACGCAAATAAAATCTTGAGACAGAGGGCGGAGTAATCACGTTTAGTACCGTGCAGCACAAATTCTACCTCCAAACCCTGATGATGATGCCATTCTGTGAAAGTAATTAAGTAAGTTAAACATCTCCACTTCGACTTCTTTCTTCGTTTGCCGTAATTTATCCTATTCAAAAAGCAAAATATAGCGTATAGGGCAGTTTCACATTACGTCACAATTCTATGCTGGTGAAATAATATGAGGCTTCTATTGGTTCATTCAAGTTCCTGGTGGACAGACGTCACTTCAAAAACGAGTTTTTATTGGCAGAATCCATTGTCGGTCACGTGGTTGAAATTGCTCTATAGATTTCATTCTCTACAGATAAGAAGGCATATTTTATCTCAACTCGTCTCTTTGGGGAAATAAAAAAAAAAGACAGAACGAAAAAAAGAATGCTACTCTTCCTTCATGCTAACGAAGGGAAAAGGATAAGAAAACCTCTTAGAACACAGTATTATGTATTTTTGATCTTTATTCTACAAAACCGACAGATAAAGCTTTTGTACTGTTATTTCCTATGCTCCCCCGCAAGATTTAGACTAACGAAATGGCAGCATTAGCTTTTTGTTATCACCGAAAGTGAAAAGGGTTTCCGTCATGCATGGAAGTTCCACGTTCTTTGTTTGGGGTTCAGTCGCATTTTCTGCCTTATTAGCCGCGAGTTTTCATTAATTTTAGTTGGAAAGAGACACAAAAGACCGTGATCAGCCCACTTCAGTAACTGTCACTGTGATTTTTTTTAATGCGTTCGTATACATAATCTTGTGAGGCAATGAACCGGTAGAGAGTGGTTAAATAAAATTGTTTGGGGTTTGCAAGCGCTGCATAGTTATGTTCTTTTTTAAATTTAACGAGTTAGAAATATGTTGTTAAACCATAGAGATTTCAGCTTGAGTTTTTTTAGAAGGAGTTTAGAAGGAGTTTTTTTAGAAGTTAAAATCATTACTGTTGACTTTTGACTTACATTTTAGTATTATGTATTTCTTAAATTATATAAAAAAGCGTGTTGTCGCCAAATTTGGCGATATATCGCCAAACGACACGAAGTTGGTTTCTAACAAATGTCTTGTCCGGGGAGTGTCCCTTACTGGGAAGTACTGCTATTGTATAATACCACTTATAAATGTAATAACACGCGGCTGTCGATCTAACGGTCTGGAGTTTTGGGCGATTTTTTTCCAGATGTCACGTGAATACGCATTAGAACCCCTTAAAAAGCCCTCCGCCCAAGGCAACCTTCCCGTTAGGCAAATAGCCGTGTATCTGTGCCTTAACCACAATAAAAATATATAAATGTAATACTTTAATAATACTTATAAATATAATACTACTTATCTATAAATCAATTTTTAACATAAAAATTTATCTAAATGTAGTTACTATAGGGATCTTAGTTTTCTAATGACTTCTGAAGATTAACTTTTTCATTCTGATTCTTTTGAACTCTGATATTCGTCTTCACTCAGAATCACTTTTTTTTTTTTTTTTTTTTTTTTTGAGAGAGAGAGAGGGGGGGGGGGGGGACCACCATCGGGCCCTCTGTTGTATGTTCTAGCTGTAGCGAAGTTGCAGGGTCTCGCTGTAATAAGGCTTGCTCTTTTTCGTTGGCCTTTGTCTAGAGCAGCTAAAAGGACACTGCTTAAAAGAAGCCTACTTGAAACCCATAAAATCTCATTCCAAGCTGGAGCAGAAATTAATTTATTTCAAGCCAGCACTTCAAAATGACTGAGCTAGCACGTGTTTCTTTTTACACACTCACACTCCAATGACCCGAAGTCACAGTTGCCAACCTTTGAGATCCAAAAATGGGGAACTTTTGCTTTGGACACAATTTACGACATAAATGGAAAACTAAGCTGTAAATAGATGGGACTATTTACAGGACTAAGAAAGGGCAATTTTGGAATATGTAGAAATTTTCTTCTTATAGCCAATTTACATCAGAAAAATAAGAAATTACATACGGAATTTAAAATGCCGATTTTAAATCTTAACTGAAATGAAATTTTATATACCTTTATCCAAACACTTGCACATAATTTATAGTTTATGAGAAGTACAAGCGCGTATGTTTGTATCCCTTTTGCGATCACCCGTCGAAAAATTATCGAAAAAATAAAAATGGCGCTATATAAATAATTTTTTTTAAAGAAATGGTGGATGTTGGGGGAACATTTTTTTCTTGGAATAGACACTCAATACTGTAATAATTACGATTATAGTTGAAATTAGGCGCGACAAGCCGCGACACCCCTTCAAAAAGCTTTTTGAAATGTGGATCTTTGAAAAAAAAAATAAGAAAAAAAAAGTTTACAATTTTTAAAAATAAAGTCATATTATTTTTTCACGCTAATAGATACATATAATTAAAATACATATATTTTACTACAATTATACTTAGTATCAAATCAGTAAATTAATTTAAAGAGCCCGTAAAAAATGCAAGACGTAGTAATAGGAAACACTGAAATCTCTTGCCGTAAATGAAGAAACTTGCTTTTAAACCGAGTGTTGCATCTTTTGGATATGGATTATGGTCGAAAAACATGCATTACATGATGCATCAGTTACTAGGCTATCCAAAAACATATATATTACTGTTTTTAAACAAATTTAAAATTTTCGACTTTTGGCCAGGATTTTGATACGAATACTCCACTGTGCGGTGGTTAGATCCACGAAGATGGAAAGTCATTTTGCTCACTTCTGGAATTGGATGATGATGATCATGATTATAACCAGGTCCGTATGACGTATTGCGCATGCAATGTTGAGCTAAGCGAATTCCGGGCAGTTATCTCTACCTCAAGTTGAATTTTTTTTTGGTGATTATTCCTCGATGGTATGTCCGATTTTGGATTTTCTTTATTTCTTCAGTGATCAGCATCGTGACCTTGACCAATGTCATAGGTTCAATGAGCGCGCGGAGCCAGTCATTGAAGAAATAGAACAATTCTTCTAATATCTCCATTGAAAGGCAGTAGGTTTTTCGGTGATTATTCCTCTTTGGTCCAGAGACGGCCCGAGGGGCGTGCGGGGCCCCAGGCGAAGCGAAAGAGCGGGGCCTCTTCTCTATCACGTCTTATGAGATAGCAATAAAATATCCCAGGAGCGGGGCCTCTATAAGCGCGGGGCCTTAGGCGACCGCCTACATTCGCACCCCCCCTTGGTCCGGCTCTGTTTGGTCAACCCGATTGGTTTGATTTCAGACTTATACCTTGCCACCATTGGTACCTATAACCATGCAAAATTTCAACTAAATCGGTCTAGCAGGAGAAGTGTTATATTGTAATGCCTGAGTGTAGTGTAAGAACTTCGCTCACACACTTCGCTCAGCTCAAATAAATGTATAGATACGTAGAGAAATAGAGATTTAGTTGCAAAATGCTTAAGCACATTTAAAGGAGAGACTTCCATAAACTACGTAATGCTGAAAGAGGAGGAGGGAAAGGAATTTAACCCTTTAACACGCAGTGTTCCCGCTCTGGGAACACCAAACTCTGACGTTTTGACTGTTGCCAGTCACGAAGAATAGATTGGATTTCTCTAAAAATAGTTGCGGGTGACATAGCTCCACGGGAATCCTTTACTTTTCAGTACGTCATTTCCCGTAAAAAAAAAAAAAAAAAAAAAAAAAAAAAAATTGTCACGATTCTTTTTAACAGCACTGACATCTGCTGAAAAAATGGAAGAATGCGAGAACAGTTGGATAGATTGCCCAATGCTGAAAAAAGGGCAGCCGTTGCCATCGCTCGACTTAACTACCAGCAAGATGGTGGACGATCGAAACGTTCATCGCGTGCCACAGATCTAGAGACCCTTTTTTTGACTTGGCCCGCGCACAGCCAGCTGCGTCAAAAAAAAGGGTCTCTAGATCTGTGGCACGCGACGTTTCGATCGTCCACCATTTTGCTGGTAGTTAAGTCGAGCGATGGCAACGGCTGCCCTTTTTTCAGCATCGGGAAAGGGTTAACCAGACTGTGCCACAACTAAGCGCGGCCGGTTACAGCTAGAGATACATAAATTTTGCAGCGCGTGGAAATTTGTTCAATATTAAAGCCACACTATTGTTCAATATTAAAGTCACACTATAAATGTCCGTAAACATAATGCTACGAGAAACTCAATGCGCCTAAACATTTCTCGCATCTTTCACTCACCTTTTGTTAAGCTCTCAAAATGAAGAGTGGCATTGTAGTTACCTGTGCTAATGAATTCTTTCTTCCTGCTTGATTATTCGATTTTTGTCGATGACCCTCGCCAACAGCTGTATATTAATTACATTGCAATTACTTTCATCGGGTATTCAGGATGTTAAAAGATAAATATTTATGCTCTTTGTTATGAGCTCTCTCTTGAAAACAAGAGAAGGAAGTGAAAAGAATATGCTAGAGCGGGGTTTCTCTCTCGAACTGGGCTCTTCGCGAAGGTAGCGTATGTCTTGTGCATTTAGCCTCCCGTTCACTAGTCTCAAATTTAATGCGCAGTGTTCTCGCTCTGGGAACACCAAACTCTGACGTTTTGACTGTTGCCAGTCACGAAGAATAGATTGGATTTCTACAAAAATAGTTGCGGGTGACATAGCTCCACGAGAATCTTTTACTTTTTAGCACGTCATTTCCCGTCAAAAAATGGTCACGATTATTTTTAACAGCACTGACATCTGCTGAAAAATAGAAGAATGCGAGAACAGCCGGATAGATTGCCCAATGCTGAAAAAAGGGCAGCCGTTGCCATCGCGTGCCACAGATCTGGAGACCCTTTTTTGACCCTTTGCCGCCGGCTGTGCGCGGGCACAGCCGGCGGAATCGGACTTTTTTTTAATGAATTAATATTTTATGATTTTTACTCTATCTGAGGCAAACACCTCATGTCTTTAACTTAATTGGTAGAAAAGTAATAAGCGTTTACAAAATGTAAGTACTCCCTTTAAATTTCCGAAAAAATGCCTTTTGTGTAAAATAATTTTTTTCTCAGTTCTGTGTCTTTCAAATGATCTTCAACAGATCTAGAGACCCTTTTTTGCAACTGCACAGCCAGCTGCGTCAAAAAAGGTCTCTAGATCTGTGGCATGCGATGAACGTTTCGATCGTCCGCCATCTTGCTGGTAGTTAAGTCGAGCGATGACAACACCTGCCCTTTTTTCACCATTGGGAAAGGATTGCGCCTCAAAGGGTTAAGGGGCACCACCGAGATCCATAAAAATTCTCCCCAAAAGTTCGAGTAACCCTTTGTTTAAGCTAAATGTTCAATGCAGGTTTAATTAAGAGCATCTATTGAAAAATATATAAATCAGCATTATACGTACGCATTTTTTTAGCTTGTTTTTGTGGTATTAAAACGATCTTCATTTAAGGGGATCATAAGCTATGAAATTACCCCGCCAAAAAATCGGATTTTAATTGGATATGTATTAATATTTTATTTTTTTACTATATCTGAGGCAAACACGCTCTAACTTAATTGGTTTAAAGTAATAAGCGTTTACAAAATGTAAGTACTCCCTTTAAATTTCCGAAAAAAATGCCTTTTGTGTAAAATGAATTTTTTCTCAGTTCTTTGTCTTTCAAATGTGCCTCGCGACACAATTTTTAAAGAATCTTATAAAATTTACAATAGCTACTCAAGATACATATGAAAATAAATTTTCTTATCCGTTTTAATGTTGGTGGTCATTAAGATTACAAAAATTCAATGTAGGTTTATAAAAACATGAAATTTATATGAAAATTAAGTATTAACGCATAAAAATACTTCCTAAAATGCTAGTTTTCAATGAATCTTTAAAGTAATAAAAAAAATATGTTCGAAATGTATTTGTAAATAATAACAAGGTGAAATTGAAGAGGAAAATTTCAAATTGGCGCGCAATTGACATTTTATAGAAATTTTAATTTGATATAAATAAAAATTTAAATTTAGAAAAATTTATAGAATTATGTACAAAAATTCATAATTTTTAATCAAAAATGAAAAAAAAAAACTTTTATAATGTCTATTGTCCCCTTAAAACAAACAATGACAGTTCTGCTAAATCTTGGAATTGATAACAGAAGTAAAAGAATTTTGTTATAGTGATGCATTTTTTGGATTTTGTACTCAAAATCTCACCAAGTTCGACTGCGGTACATCACCACCATTGATAGTCACATATAGTAAACTTGATTGTGCCAGGAGATTGAAAAAATTCAGGACGTATCTTCATAAACTGCACTATCTGCTGAAATAAACGAAAAATCTGTTCCTCTAATGAAACTTTCAGAAAACAATTCTTAAACGTGGAACTGCGCAGCAAAATTTTTCAAAATACACTCTGCAAAATTTTCGATAATTAAGATTTTTTTGAATTTCTATACGTTTTGTAACTGATACAGGTTTATTGCTTATTACAGTGTATAGTGCAGTTTGTTAATAGACACCCTAAACATTCTGGATTCCCTGACTCAGTTACGCAGCCAGAAATTGTCCATGGGGGAGGTTACGACTACTGCAACTCATATATATGTATACGTGTGTGGGATAAGGGAGTGAAAAATATACATTTTGTATGGCAAAAAATGCCTCATGGGGGGATTATAATCCCCTAATCCCCCCCCCCTTGGCTACGCCACTGCCTTGCCACAATTCGTTTATATTTATTTATGTTACTACAATCACAGGATGTTTTCGAACACAGTGTCTTAAGATCTTGCTAAAATACTACAGTGCGTTTAATAATTTGGCCAGGGACTGTAAACACATCGCTAAGTTTGGCGCAAAAAAGACACCTTTTTAAAAGTATTTTATAACCACACCGCGGATTATATGCAATCGCATATTTGCATATGCAATTGCATATTTCAGGTGTTTTTGATGATTTTGCATAAAATGGCGCATTTTCTCTGTTGTATGCATATTTCAATCTCTTTAGCTTTGAATTTGTGACTTTTTTCACCTTCATTTCAGTATTTTTTTTTTCTCTTTTAAGTCCCACGCTTTGAAAAATTTATACAACCCCAGGCTCCCAGCAAAATAGCATATACACTTTCAATTTTTACTTTCCGAACATGTACCATGTAAGGAAAGTATTGTAATCATGAAAAAATTCGACTTCGAGATTTTGGTGTTTTTACACGTTTTGAGGGCTTCTGAATCCATTTATGCTATTTTTACGAGATGTATGTATGTATGTGTGTATGTGTGTGTGTGTGTGTGTGTGTGTATGTGTGTTTGTGTGTATGTGAGTGAACACGATAGCTCCTGAACGGGGCATGCGATTGAGCTCAAATTGGGTATATATGTTATAAACCACCGTCGCAAGACCGGTATTGATTTTGGTGTGTATAGGACTTATAGTTTTTCTACGGGGCTACGACAAATATTTCTTTTACATTATGGCCTATGGGGGGAATTTCTTGAAAGTGCGCTAGCGTTTAAACGGTAGATTCGATCGAGCTCAAATTGGGTATACATGTTATAAACCACCGTTGCAAGACCGGTATTGATTTTGGTGTGTATAGGACTTATAGTTCTTCTACAGGGCTACGACAAAGATTTCTTTTACATTATGGCCTATGGGGGGAATTTCTTGAAAGTGCGCTAGCGTTTAAACGATACATTCGATTGAGCTCAAATTCGGTATACATGTTATAAACCACCATCCTAAGACCGGTATTGATTTGGGTGTGTATAGGACGTATAGTTCTCCTAAAGGGCTACGACAAAACTTTCTTTTATGTTATGGCATAATGGCATATGGGGAGAAATTCTTGAAAGTGCGCAAGCGTTTAAACGGTGCATTCGATTGAGTTTCAATTTGGTATATATGTTTGAATTATTCATCGATTAAAATTTATTTAAGTGCTTGGTAATGATCTTAATCGTAAGTGTTCGGAAAGTCGAGTGGAGTCACTCCAGATTTTTTTCGTGTGTATTTGCAATAATTTAAATTAAGTCAGCCTATATATTAAAATTTCAGAAATGGCTAGAATGAAAGCAAGCATGCCAACCCTGATGAAGACGTGGATTTCAGATTATGGACAAGACCTAACCCATAAAAGATGTAGTTAATGCTTTGGACAGCGTCGATTCTTCTTTTTTCATTGCGGAAGAAATGCTTAGCGATATGTCCACCAGAAAAGGTCTATCGATAATCGAAACACATTTTTCCTTCTTAACATCGGACATCACAAAATTAGAATATCAAAATCTGCTTCTGTGTGATGTAATGAGTCAAGTTGTAAAAGTACATAATATGTTGGTAAGATTTCAGTCATTAGAGAAGAAATCAGAGAGAAATTGAATTTTATTTTAAATAAAAATTCAGGCAGTGAATAAAATAAATAATTTTATTAATGGTGTGGGAGTGAATTACCGGAAAAAGTAGAACCATCCAAAGCGAAATATTATAAGGTACTGTCCAGTGACATTCCTTGTTGAAAGAGCATTTTCAGTATAAAAAATGATTTTAGATGGTAAAAGACAAAGCCTTACTACTGAAAATTTAGAAAAACACTTAGCTGTGTATTGCAACAAAAATTACGGAAAGCAGTTTTAATTCTTATTTCATACCACTAAGATTCTGAATAAAAATTTTTCATTCTGTCTTTCATGATGTTTTGAAGTTTCAAAGAGAAAAAAAAAAAAAAAAAGTGTCATAATTGCAAGGTAAGTGATAGAAAATACTTTTACAAGTAAATACTTTTTTATTTTCTGTTAATATGTGAATATTTTTTCAGTTATTAGGTGCTTATTTTTAGATTTTTATTGCATATTTTTAGGTTTTTTGATGCATATTTGCATGCATATTTTGTCACTTTTTAAGTGCATATAATCCGCGGTCTATTTATAACCAATGCGTTTGGCATAATTTATATTTCTTATTGTTGTTTCACTTGTTGCGTTAAATAGGGAGCATTAACAACGTGCATCAGGGAACTAAGTTCAAATCTGCGTGCACATTAGATACTTCGTGTCATAATTAAAATTAAAAAATATATATATATATATATAGTTGCTAATAGCTCGTCAAAAGCGCTTTCATTTCCATAAAAATGCAATTAACAAGCGATGACAAAACAGTAGTCTGTCTCATGCCCTTGATGGTCGATAGGAAACTCAGTACAAATCAGCTGTGGCGAGATTATGTACGCACGGAGGAATAGCACTCTCTCTATAAAGAGGCGATTAGCTAATTTTTTCAGCTGAGAAAAAAAACATCGAAAGTATTTATCAGGAATATAATTGGAAGATCCCCTAATCGCCCGTCAGAGGCCTGTAATTAAAGTTGAAGCCTAAAGGCGTCTCGCTTCACTGCATAACGAGATGGAAACAATCCCAAAATCCTGAGGTTAAAACGGATAAATGCCACTGCCTATTGTTGGAATCCATTGTGGTGGCGTGACGTAACTTGGGAAAAAACAACAACATCGAAGTTGTGTTGTTACAGTCAGAGAGGTTTCTCTGTTTGTCTGAGTCTTTTATTTACTTAATAGAGATTGGATTCCACACTATTACTCCTGTTACACCAGGAAGTGAACTGAAGTGAAGAAGTGATTAGTCGCTTGCTTTGGAATTTTTTCTTTTTTTCCCCAAAACTTCCGATGTTTTTTTGACCGTCCGGCAGTGGCCAAGTCATTTCCACTCGGTTCCAATGAGGATACAAAATGTGAAGCTGCGGTTCCCCCGTTAACAGGGTGTCTACCGCTCCGGAAAATCCGGAAAGTCTGGAAAAAGCCGGGAAATTGGAAAATGGGTCCGAAAAGTCTGGAAAAAACCGGGAAATTGGGTAATGGGTCCGGAAAATTCACAAAGAATCAATTTTTTTTCGTGTTCTTTTTTTTACCCTTTCTCTTTAATTGTCAGACTGGAACCGAAAGCAACTGCAATACATTTTTCGGACCGCGAAAGCATCAAGCGATGTGTTTGTATAAGGAGCGGAAAATGGGGGCTCATTAATCGTGATGGGAGGGTAAAAGACAAATTATCTTACTTGGTAACTTATGGGTTAGGACCGTCTTTCCAAGAACAGTTAGTTAATTCTATCATAAATGGCGACTATTTCTGTTTCTTTTAATTGATGAAAGCTTAATCCTGTATTTCAAGAAGTTGTACAAAATATGCAAATATAAATACAAGGGAGAGGGCATTGTGCAATTCCCCAAAGTAAAATGCATTGGTCAGGAATTTTTTTCCCGGGACCTCCCAAAAGTCAGGAAAAAGTCAGGAAATTGACTTTCAGAAATTTGGTAGACACCCTGGTTAATGATAACCTCTATTGATCGGACTGCTGTGGGACCGTTTGCGTTAACCCTTTAACGCGCTGTGTTCCCTCTCTGGGAACACCAAACTCTGACATTTTGACTGTTGCCAGTCCCGAAGAATAGATTGGATTTCTATAAAAATAGTT
Organism: Cheiracanthium punctorium; assembly: GCA_038373885.1. Classification (NCBI taxonomy): domain Eukaryota; kingdom Metazoa; phylum Arthropoda; class Arachnida; order Araneae; family Cheiracanthiidae; genus Cheiracanthium; species Cheiracanthium punctorium. The sequence goes on from JAWZYV010011963.1 coordinate 133,749, forward strand.
GCGGGTGACCTAGCTCCACGAGAATGCTTTAATTTTTAGTAGGATTGTACTAGAGAGCGTATCGCCATTCAAAAACAGTGGCGGCCCGTGGTCAAAACTGTTTGTGCAGCCGGAAGCATATGAGTTCCCTAGAGATGAGTTCGGGCTCATTTTTTGAAGCCCGAGCCCTAAGACTTTTAATCCGAGCCCGAGCAATATTATTTAAGTCGGAGCCCGATCCCGCCCGAGCTCGAAATTTCAGATAAGATAAATAAAATTCAATAAAATTCAAAGAAGTAATTCTTTGATAGAATACAAAAAATTTTGCGGTTTGTGCAAATTAAAGACAAATATAGTTTCAAACTCCCAATGCACTTTCTAATTCTGTATATCAAAGTTTATGAAATAATGTCCGCTCGCATGACTAACTAAGCAATATAAGCCGCCGTTCTGAAATACACAAAGAGCTTCACGCACCTTCTAGGCGGCCGTGCCGCTATTTTTTTTAAAGTACTTTTATTTTCCTCAGGAATCACTTTTTAAAATCTGTTTCAAGGAGTATGTTCAATAAAAGAGAAATTTTTCACGATCCCGAGCCCGAACGCAATTGTGAATTACAGAGCCCGAGCCCGGTTCGGTCCCGGGATCGGGCTTTCGGGCTCGGGCTGAGCGCGTCTCATCTCCAGAGCCCCCCCCCCCTCCTCTGGACAGGAATTGAAAATCTTTGTTACTGAATTCGAAAGCTAGCGGATTAAGCCCTCACCGGGAAAAAAATAAATAAATACATAAAATATGTAAGAGAACATATTTTACTTCCATAAAATGGACATAAATTTCAACCAGCCGCTCTTATCCTCAAAATTGCATTAATCCGTGTCTGATTCGAAGTTTTTTTTAGAATTTTCTTTTGTAATGATAACTTGAGAAGAAAAGAAAAAAAAAAAGAAAACTTACTTATTTTTTATAAGTCAAATCAATCCTCCTTTCTTTTAAACTTGCGAATCGGTCAGTGATGTCCTCATAAAAAGGCGTTGTTTCAATTCAGATATCAATAATTTTAAGAGCTCTTTAAAATTTCCAATGTTTAAAGAATTTTCTCGCTCGCCATGTCCTCTCAATGGCAGTTCTTGCTTACTTAAAAACAATACTGCTTTGATGGGTCATTGTCCATTCATAAGCGTCTATTCAGGCTTACCTTCTTGATAAATTCAGCAATATAAAGTCGAGAGTTCTCCGAACATATATTCTCCTTACCCCCCCTCACTTCTCCAGACAATCAGTTAGTCGAATTCACGAGCGCAGCCGTCGTTAGAAAATCTTTCATCGGCTGTATCTTAGCTACATGCACCTTATGCCGGAGAAACTGCTTATATAGTCGTTGCCATGGCAACGGCGCTGCCAATTTCTTTATTAGCTATAAGAGCTGTACCAAGACTCACAGTTGAATTGCGGCAAGATTAAAGGGCTTTTTTCCTGAATGAGCGATCCGGCAGTTACTACAATACGGTTTTTTTTTTTTGAGATTTTTTTTAAAATTTACAATAGAAATTCCATAATTCTAATCTGAATTTAAGAAAGGTAGTTGAATAAATTATTTTAAAGTATGTGTGCTGATAATTTCAAGTGCAGCCCGGCAGTACTTGCTGTATCCCATGAGCCGCCACTGATCAGCAGTAAAAATCGCCATGGGAAAACAGTAAATAATGGCTTTTCCGCGTTAACCTGTGCAATATAGTTATGTCAAAATCTCTTCATGCACTCTTTCATCCAGGTTTTTCCCCCACCTTTCGACTTTAGGCGTATATGGGCAAATGTAGGCAGATCGTCATGGGATGGCCCCACCCGCTTGGTTGCTGCTGTTAACCTACAAATCAGCTTCGATGTCTCTTCTTCTGTCATGCCCAGCCCTTTGACGGGTGGGACGTGGGTATTTCAAAAAAAAAGAACATGTGGGTGCTCTTGTTTTTTGAAATGCAGCCTTGCTCTGTGGGATTCTCAGCTGTCAAGATAAACAACGAGTCATTTTTCAGCAGTATTGACGCCACTTCCATTTCAGTATACTGATCGTTCCAAATAAAAATCATGCATTTACTTAAAAATTCGCTGGAGATCTGCTTTTCTCTCTCTCTTTTTCTTTTTCTTCCCATTCTACGGACGATAGTGGTCAAAATGGCACAATGGTAAGAATACCTTTAAAAAAAATGTTTAACATATGTTAAAAAGCGTGTCATAATCAATGACGCTTTTTACTTTTTCCTGTTGCTTTACATTGTACAGTGTATTATGTTCCATATTCCGCATCAGCCATATTTGTCTTTCTTGTTCCATTATGCTGAAAAGTGCATTTCAATCCGTAAGTGGGCCGTACTTGACATTCTTTCTTCTTCACTTTGGAAAGCAGGGGCGTAGTCAGAGGGGAGACTGAAGGGCCTGCAGCCTCCCCGAAACGGGACCCTTTACTTAGCTTGCAATTTGATATTTAGCTTACAATTGAACTTTTAGTTTGCTTATTTGTAAGCTAAATATAAAGTTGTAAGCTAAGTAAAGGTATAATTGTAAGCTAAATATCAAATTGTAAGCTAAGTAAAGGGTCCCCCCGAAATGGGACCCATTAGTTAGCTTACAATTTGATATTTAGCTTACAATTGAACGTTTAGCTTGCAATTTGATGCCTAGCCCCCCGCACCCCGAAATAAGATCCTGGCTACTCTACTGTTGGAAAGTGCATCGTTATGCATGCGTTGGCACTATTTGTCTTTCTTGCTTCAGCTTGATGGATAGTGAATCATAATCCTTGTGTCAGCCCTACATGTCTTCCTCGCTTCAGATAGCTGAAAAGTGTATCATAATCTTTGTGTCGATGGTATTTGTCCTTCTTGTTCTTTTATTATGGAAAATGTATCATGGTGCAGTATGTGTGTGCCTTATTTGTCTACCTTGTTCCATAAAACATTTCTTTGGATTGAAATCTATATTAAAACCTCCTACTGAAAAACTGTTTTGCTATCTTCGTCAGGCATGTGAAGTGATTTAGCGTCCACAACTCACTTAACCCTTTGAGGCGCAACCCTTTCCCAATGCTGCAAAAAGGGAAGCCGTTGCCATCGCTCGACTTAACTACCAGCAAGATGGCGGACGATCGAAACGTTCATCGCGTGCCACAGATCTAGAGACCCTTTTTTGACGGCAGATGGCTGTGTCGCACAGCCAGATGCGTCAAAAAAGGGTCTCTAGATCTTGTGAAAGAACTATTTCTTACTTTATAGAACAACAAAAACAGTTAGCAAATACTGTCGTAAATGTATTCGCCAAATGCCTGAAAAAAATCTAAATTTAGTAACTCTGCCTACTCTTACTCTCTTATTTTAAATGAAGTATACTACCACGCATTATACTTCATATAAAATAAGTATAAAAAGCAAATAATATTTAAATGCAGTTTCTTTTGTCGCAAACAAATTCGTTATTCACACACAGGCGCGCACACAGGATTTTTGGCTGGGGGAGGGGGGGTCCAACTTTTACAGTTTTGGGGGGGGGGATCCAACTTTTACAGTTTTGGGGGTCCAACTTTTGCAGTTTGGGGGGTCCAACTTTTAGGGATGTTCCAGATCGACAAAAATCAGTGATCAAAGAACTCGTTTTCATTAGATGGAATTCATCAAAACTCGTCCCATCCAGTTCCCTAAGAATACACTACACAGTATAATAGGAAGCAAAGTAATAGTTATTCAGTTTTGAGAACAAGATGGTGTTTTATGTTCGCTTTCAGTTCGTTTTTGAAAAGTTGAGGAAAACGAGAAAAAAATTTCTTTTTTTATTTATTAGAACTGAAACTATTGCTACCTTATTTTGGAATCATTTTATTTACTATAGATATAGGGTAATAATCAATCGAAAAAAAAATCAAAGCCGATGGGGGGGGGGGGTCCAGACACCCTGGACCCCCCCTTGTGTGCGCCACTGTTCACACATGATTCATTTCTTTTGGGACCTAACTCTAAAGCCGACGCGGACGAAGTCGCGGGTAGCAGCTAGTTCAAATATAAATCACGAATAGTATTCGAATGGATATTGTGAAAAGCATCCGAACAGAAATCGCCAAGAGTGTACGAATAATATTCGAATATAAACTGCATATGCTATTTAAATAAAAATCGTGAATAGTTTTCGATTAGTAAAAATCGCGAATAGTTATCGAACAGTAAAAATAGCGCATATTTCCAATTTGATAAATAAAATTTTGCTTTTATACGAATAACAGTAATCGATTCTATTAATTCATTCGAATTCCACATCACTGATTTGTGCACCGTTCTATAAGTTATTCTAGTTAAAAAAGTCTGACGATCGTTCCATAAATGGCTAATACAGCTTCATCCGAGACCCAAATTAACCTACATTCCTACAGCGATTCCTAAATAACAACAAACGACGACTTGCCTGTCCATAAGTAGGCATCCAGAGAGAAATTTATTCCATGCTGGCATGTAGAACATGCCACCAACCATCGTGGTGCGGGCGGATGGATAATCAATTGACGCAAAATTATGTTAATGCAAAGCAGCAGGACATGGCGCAGCATTTTGGTGTGTGTGTGTGTGGGGGGGGGGGGGATGAATTTCTCTACGGTGGATAGGAAGTCGGCGAAAGGGAGTGTCTGGGTTTTTTTAATTGGTTCAAAACGGTCGATGCCCTTCTGAAAAGCTGGCTGTTGAATGTTAGAAATTTTTTTAAAGTTTTTGTGATTTCAATTGGATACGGCCTTGGTTCTATCTGTTAAAACAGTGCATCAAATATTTTCAAACAACCTGATAATTTAAATTGCGCGCGATTTTTATATGCGAACATAAACTCATTTTTGGCATCAGAAAGATAATTGTTCAATCATCAATGTTCAATGTTCAATGGCCGATTCAGCGACTAGATCGCTGAAACGGCCCAGGCGATTTGACTAGAACGGCCCCCAACTTCCCAACCTCCTTTAACCCTTTGAGGCGCAACCCTTTCCCAATGATGAAAGAAAGGGCAGGCGTTGCCATCGCTCGACTTAACTACCAGCAAGAGGGCGGAAGATCGAAACGTTCCTCGCGTGCCACAGATCTAGAAACCCTTTTTTTGACGACAGCTGGCTGTACCGCACAGCCTGCTGTCGTCAGAAAAGGGTCTCTAGATCTGTGGCACGCGAGGAACGTTTCGATCTTCCGTCATCTTGCTGGTCGTTAAGTCGAGCGATGGCAACGGCTGCCCTTTTTTTCAGCATTGGGCAATCTATCCAGCTGTTCTCGCATTCTTCCATTTTTCGGTAGATGTCAGTGCTGTTAAAAAGAATCGTGACCATTTTTATACGGGAAATGACGTGCTAAAAAGTAAAGGATTCTCGTGGAGCTAGGTCACCCGCAACTATTTTGATAGAAATCAAATCTATTCTTCGTGGCTGGCAACAGTCAAAACGTCAGAGTTTGGTGTTCCCAGAGCGGGAACACTGCGCGTTAAAGGGTTAAATAACGAAAGTCCTGTGATCCCATTCCAACCTACCGAGGCACTGGCCATTCGGGAGCTCGCCTGAGCTCTTGATGCTCCAGTCCGGCCCTGTGTTTAGTCATGAAAAATTAAGAGACTGAGAAATGTTCAGGAATACTGAGAAAATTCGCATTATTGATTGTTTCTTGGTCCCGTTAGCCATAACGACCCGCGTTACGACACCTAAGATCGTGCCATCAGATTTCCTTCATAGGGATTTTCTGGATGAGAAAGTTGTGGGAACACCGCGCTCCTACATCTTGGCAATTGAGGGCCGTACAGGTGGGTATACCTTTTGTCTGGTCGGATAGCGCCTTAATCTCCCACGCTGATTTCACGGGATCAAAACCAGACCTCGACACGTGCTCCCTTCATTGATGACCCGGACAACGAACACGCATTCTCCTTCTCTTCTTCAATGACAGATGGCGCCAGTACCATCTTCAAAGTTCGCTACAATCGGCAGCAAAGCACACTCGCTTGGTACACGACACAAAGTCTGCACAGGTGGCAGCATTCTCTCAAAATCCGCAACGTGTGCCAAAATCCAAAAATCGGAACATCGTTCGTCAGCCTCAGACTGGACTCTCTAGGATGAGGAGTAGTGTAGCAACATGGCCGAAATTGAAGTCCAGGCAAGTGAATACCTTTTTGCCCACTTGGATGACGACTTAATCTACCACGCTGAGTTCACGGGATCAAAACCAGCTTCCGCCTCACGTTCTCTTTCAAAGTGCATAGCAATGATCGATCAGCAGATCCTTTCTCAGTTCAGAGATGAAATAAGACGCATTCTTCCTGAAACGAGTCTCCCCAATGATGCGGAAATGTTATTGAAAGTATCATACAAAGAGAGAATATTTGCCAAGTCACCGTGACACGGATAGCATATTACGTTACACAAATGAACCCTGTTTTGTTATTTTAAATTAAAATAAAAACATTCTCACATTTAAAATAAAAATCTGATGTGTCCAACACATGACTTCCTTGCACGTCCATTAGATCAAAAATATTTTCGATGCACTTCCTCTAAATTTATTTGTTTGAAAGAGATAAAATATCAATAATAGTAAGGTTTAGCGATTTGCAGCCAAATATTTCGATATCGCCAAGCTGAGTTCAATTTGAAAGATTTCCTTCTGACACTTTATTTGGCGATATTTCACCAAAAGCCGACAAACTTGAGATAGTCAGCGAGATTTTGGGGATAGCCAAAGTAGTCATTGACCACAGACTTTCAATGAATTGAATGCATCCATACACCTCAATGTATTTAAAGTCATTTGGCTCACCCTGTAAATAAATTCTCAGTCGATTGCTGTCAAAAAAGATATTGAAAACAGTTAGATATTACAATAGTTCTAAATACAAAGTTAAAAAATCTACGGGTTAAAGTTTTAGAGTTATACAAAATAGGAAATAAATTTTGGCGCCAAATTTGGCGATATTTCGGCGAAACTCGTCAATGTCGAAGACATTTGGCGAGATTTTAAGCATGAACCAAACAATGACAGATTATCGCAAAATTTGGCGATATTCCGCCAAAACTCGCCAAGAACGATAACAAATGGCGATACTTTGGGCATGGACCAAATGACTGACTATCGCCAAATTTGGCGATATTTCGCCAAAACTCGCCAAGGTCGAGGACAGACGGCGAGATTTTGGGCATGTACCAAACAATGACTGTATTATATTGAAGATGTCCATAGACATTAAGGTACTGAAATTCTTTTCGGTGGTCCTGTAAATAAACTCTCCAGTAGATTGGAACCAAAAATCGAGATGCACAACTAGATGTTACAACATTCTTATATATGAAATTTCATAATAGTTTTTGAGATTTGAGAGTTAAATATGCACACACATACACCAAAAGTCGCCAAGCTTCGCGACTTTTGGCATAGTTCTTGAGGGAGGCACGTGACCGTGGTCGGACCATTACCTAACTTATGTGGTAGGACGGTATTGTGCTTGAAATGGATGAATGCCCCTAAAATTGCTATTGACCGTAATGTATTGGAAATCTTTTGAGTGTTCCTGTAGCAGAACTATAAATGATAAAGACACTTTTTTTTAATGGAGAAATTCATTTTCTAACTCTTTACAGCATATATCACTTCTGAGTCGTTTGAAATAGCCCAATACCTCTAAAAAACGCTTTGATGAATGTCGGCCCATTGAGCGTAATGTATTTCGAATCTTTTGGGCGGTCCTGTAGATAAACTATTCAGTCGAATGGAACCAAAAGGAGAGGTGCACAACTAGATGTTACAACTATTCAAAATATGAAGTTTCGACATTCTACGCCTAATAGCTTTTGAGTTAGGCGAGTTTAATGAATTTCGGCCCATAGAGCGTAATGTATTTCGAATCTTTTGGGCGGTCCTGTACATAAACTATCCATTCGATTGCCACCAAAAGGGGAGGTGCACAACTAGATCATAGAACAATCCTAAATATCAAATCTCAACATTCTACGACCATTAGTTTTTGAGATATGCGAGTTACATACATACGTACGTACGTACGTACGTACATACGTACGTACGTACAGACGGCATGGAAAAACTGGCCACAGTAGACTCGCCACTGGTCAAAATGAGTTGCAGACGCGTTAATATGATCGTGCATGCTAGCCTACGATGAGATGCATCGAAAAAAAATTTTTAATTAAATTTAGAGGTAGTCAAAATCGGTTTTTTTGTCGAAATTTGGCCCCCAAAATTTTTCGGGATCACATTACTTCCTTATACTACGTACAAGGAAGTAAAAAGCACGTTTTATTAATAAATTACGTCATTAGTATGTGTTAATAAATTAAAACTATTAATTCTAAAACACACTTTAGTATTAGTATCTTTTTTTAATCAGACACACAGGTGTTGTTGAGGCTAAAGAACCATTCTATTCCGTCTAGGATCCGGGTTCAATTCCGGGCTTGGGTGTTAACACTCGTCCGTCCCTTCATAGGGGGTAAAGTTACCGCCTATTGGATGCCCCCTTAATTGAATGGCCGGGCAGTCGCAGAGGAGAATGCCTAATCGGCAGTAGCCCCTCCCCCCCGTTATTAAAAAAAAAAGTTCTGATTATGTCTTTTTATACATTAAGATGTATGTTCAGTCATTGTTTAACGGTGTATTTTGAAAAAATAATGTGGATTTTGGTACATAATTACAAAAAACTAATTATTATATCAAGCACTTCAAAATTTTTAGAATGTCTCTTTACAAGATGTATTGTATGCTGAAATAAACTATAAGCCCGTATCAGTTACTAAACTTTTAGAAAAAATTCTTGAAAATCAAAAATTTTGCAATTGTGATGCTCTTTGGAAAATTTTGGTGTGCGATTCCATGTTTAAGAATTGTTCAGAAAATTTCATAAAAAAAAAGGCACGCTCTTCATTTATTTCAATGTGCAGTGCCACTTATAAAGAATCATCCTGAATTTTTTCGAGACCCTGGCGCAATTTGTTTAGAATTTTAATTTGTGTCCCGAGACTTCAGGACAGATTTTGTTTCTTCGTCATACACCCCTTAACAATACCGTAGCCAGGAAAACATTTCGGGAGGGATTTTCAAGTTTTATGTCTCAATGTGGCAGGGTTTTAAATACCTTTCAATACGTGTTCCTGAAAGTTTCGGGTTGGGTTTGAAACCCTCAAACCCCCTCTTGGTTACGGCCTTGACCCTGAAGGTTGTTCTCTTAAGAAATCATTTGAAACGGCTTTTTAAAGAATTCAGTTGCGAAAGAGAATTTCGGATGCTACTTTACAAGCTTTCTTATGCAAAATTATGACTAGCGAACTTGAAAGATTGAACAAAACATACCGGGAAAAAAAAAATATTAAGCATGAGGAATTTTGCAATATTTCCTTTAAGCTTCGGCCCATTTTTGGAGACGACTAATAGGCTTGCGAATTTTTTCCGAAAGTTCCATGAGGCATTATAGGTTAACTGTTAACCCTTTGAGGCGCAACCCTTTCCCAATGCTGAAAAAAAGGGCAGCCGTTGTCATTGCTTGACTTAACTACCAGCAAGATGGCGGACGATCGAAACGTCAATCGCGTGCCACAGATCTAGAGACCCTTTTTTGACGCAGCTGGCTGTGCCCGGCACAGCCAGCTGTCGAATGACCATGAAAAAAGAGTTTCTATTCAACTTTCAATAGCTTTTATTTCAGTTGAAATAATGAGCTGTAACAGTTGAAATAATAAGATTAAAAAAAGCTTTTGTTAATAATTAGAACCTAAAAAAAATAGAACAGTATTCGCCACTGCATTATACAATTTTGCTGGGAGTAATTTTATTTTTAGAATTGTAGTTAATGTAGAATGAGAGGATTTAAAATGGCAGCTGTCCAACGTCTGGAACTGTGAATATGTTTAAACAAATACTTTTTTTTTTTCAAAAAATTACAGCATAGTAATAATAAATCGGAATTTCATATATAAAATATCTTGAGCGGTAAAAACGTTTCAATAGGAAGTTTCAATGCATTTATTTTGTGAAAAAGAAAAAAAAAATATTTAACCCAGAGCAAATTGTATACGTCAATCTGTTGGCGTCAGTAAGCACTCCCATTTAACATGACGTCGAATGCATGGGATACCGTTCACGTGCCGTATCCAAAGTATGATCGACAGTCCAATATTAACACATTTTTCCACCTCGCGTCTCAAAGATTTCCACAACACACAGACCTCTTTCCTCACACAAAGAGAGCATTCCCTTAAAACAGGTGATCATACAGACAGCAATCATTTTGGTAATGTTATCCCAAAATTTGATCTTAATTAGTTTGCACCACGAATAAAAAAAGACATGAAGATATAGAGGATGTCCTAAACAGGTGGTGACATTCTTTTATTCTTTTAGAGATACGTGGGCGATGCAGATTGGAAAAATGTTCAAACTAAGATAGGAAAAAGGAATTTGTTAAGAAAAAATTCCTTTCGTAAATTTTTAAAAAGTTAAACTGCTTCAATTTGTATACCATCCTGTACAAAAAAAAAAAAAAAAAAAAAAAATCCCAATTAGCAAAATGGGCCCCCTCAACACTTTCTAGATATAGAAAGCCTGAGAACAGAAGCTTTTACGTCATCACTAGGTCTTTTAAGATGACGTCATCACAGTTTTACTTTCAGAAAGTAAAACTAGTTAAAATTTCTGGTGAATGATACAAATTTTGGAAAATATCTTAAGATAAAAATTAAAATATCTTTCTGATAAAAAAATGATTTATTATGATCTATTTCTATATCATATTATATAATTAGTGATAGTTAAAATTTTCTATCTTAAATCATTAAAATGTTTTATGGAGTAAATTCCCCTCAAACTTTGAATAGTTTTACTTTGTGAAAATAAAGGTGTGATGACGTCATTTTAGTGGACCTAGTGATGACGTAAAAGTTTCTTTTCTCAGGCATTGTATATCTAGGAGGTGTTGGCCCCGTACACTAATGAAGTGATATACAAAATTTGAGAATTGTATATATTGAGGTGTATCAGAGATATGTAGATAAATATATGCTGACTTAAACCACTTTTCAATAGCTGTAGAAAAGCAAAAAATCATGTTCGATGATCGCATTGAAGAGGTCGTTCAGAAATTACTAAAAAAAACTAATTTTTTTGCAGTTTAAATATTTACAACCAAATTCATATACAGCCCCTGATCATTGTTTAAAGATATCTCTGAGACGTTTTATGACGAAAGTTTGAGAGTTTGTACATTGCCCCACAATAAAGTAGTCAGCACTTCAATCCTCAGTAGTTGCCAACATTTCCGGTGTCAAAGTAATGGTCTGCGCCTAGATAATAAAATGACCACCTTAACACTTTCAGTACGGAGAAACTGGTCGCGGTTATACCTTCGTGGTTCTAAGGAGTTTTTTTTTTTTTTTTTTTTTGCTGCGAGTGGTTGCACTGTACGGAGGCTTAAGCCACGAAAACGCGTTTTGTGGCATCCATCGAACATCATAAATTTTGGTATATTGTAACACAAAAAATTACTGTTTACAAAAGGTTTTTAATAATATTCTGGGAATGTTGGAAGCTATGGTAATCATACCCACATAACCTTTAGGTGGAGTGGCGTTAGTTGGGGAGACGGGGGTCAATTTTTAGATTTTTAAATATAATTCTAAAAATATTTTAAAAACAATACCAAACTAATGTATTATGTTTTTTGATCTATTGTCTACCCTAATTAATTTTGGTTCAATTCTAAGAAAAGTTTCTGTACAGTACAAAATCATTTTTTTAAAGTACTTTTTGTTGACCTACTGTACCCCATAAAGGGGCATACTGGATCAACAAATAGGGGGGTCAGTTAACGAGAAATAGAATAAAAAAATTTCTTTTACTAGATAGTGAGTAATTTCAACTTTTTTATTGCCTGACAGTATTTAGTATTTGGATATTAAAGTAAGTTTTTTTATATGGCAAATGTTAATTTTATGGTTCTAAAATATACACACACTAAATTTGTTAATAAAATTAAAGAAAAAGGTTTTAGTCAAATAATATCACTTTAAGTCAATGACTGTCAATGAGTATCTTTTCAATAGACTTCACTTTAGTCAATAGCGAAGAGCAACAAAGTTGACTTTTGTTGTAGATTTTCAGCTACATAATGTCCAATAGTTATTGTAAAATAACAGTTTTTTATTTAATGTCTTAAAAATAACTAAAAATAACTATAAAATTTTGTATACTTAATAGTAGTTATTTTTAAGACATTAAATCAAAAACTGTTATTTTACAATAACTATCGGACATTATATAGCTGAAAATCTAGAGCAAAAGTCAACTTAGTCACTGTTCTCTCAGTTCATTGCAATATATTCGGTTTAGGCAACTTTCTCACAATATCTTTACTGTCTTCTGCATAAATGTCTGCCTCATCAAAAATAAATGCATAACATGGCTGATTTCCTTTCATGGAGCGCAATTCAAAATCATTTTCATCTTTGCCTACAACTTCAGCAACATAGTGTTTAAAACTGTATTCTATCTTGCCGTAGACCTCGAATAATACGAAATCTCTCTCTTCAACACCAACGTTGAAATCTTCTACATCTTCTAATTCCAAATCCTCAAAGCCAGATTCACTAGAAGATTCTTTTCATTCTTCTTTTTCTTCAGTTGAACTGTTCTTTTAATTGATTGCACTTTTTTTTTTTTCTCTCTCCTGCTTCATATCATTAGGTCTTTCATTCTTCTTTTTTTACAATCATCTCATTTTGGATTTGGATTTTCGCAGGTATATCTGTAAGAATTTCTGAATTTTTTAGGTACCTTCTCAGTTTTTTCTCTTTAGTGCCAGAGTTAGGAAAAAGACTTTACCATCTCTGGTGTCATTTTTTGTCTTACATAATTTTCTTGAGAAACTCAAGATTCTGATGTGGAAGACCTATTTAGATCAATTTAGATTATTCAAATATTAAAAAGTGATAAACGTACGAAAAGACATTCAATATGTAATTGGAGATACAATGGGTCACTGACCCACTGTATCCCGTTTCAGGTGACCCAGTGTGCCCCATATGAACCAAAGTATTATTTTTTACCCCAAAATTCCAAATCGTTAAAATTTTCATTTAAATACAACATAATAGAAAAGAAGGTAATTTAGACTATATAAACATATCACACAACTCATATTACTTGACAAATTTCATGTGTAATAATATAAAGTCTTCACATTTCATGCAGGAAAACAAAATGCCTCCTTCTTGTAGGCACAATCAAAGTGAGATGCTTAATTTTCTTCACAGAGTTAAGTTGTTTGATCCATACTTTAAATAATTTTCTCATTTGAAAACTAGGCACTGAACCATAAATACCTTCAATGGCGCACTGTACCCCCGCTCTCCCCTAGTCAGAGAACATTTCGTGGATGCCGCCATTGGTCGGCAGAAGTACCCAGAGAACGTTTGGTAGCCGCCGCCAATGAGTGGCAGTAGTAACGAAAGGGTTAAGTTAAAAAAAATTAAAATAAAACTTCTATAGGAAGATTTGAAAGTAGAGGATATATTAGCCTTCGCCGCCCCCTCCCAATAGTGATCATCCAATGTATGCCTAAAGGTCCTAATTTATAAAAGAAAGAAAAAAAAACTCGGCTGTTCGAGCCTCATCAAGGGGAAAACCCCTTGAACCAACCCCCCCCCCATTTTTTATTTTCATTATTTGCCATATTAAAACGATATTAATCGACTTAGTCATTTTATCTCCCATCTTTTCGTGTATTTCGCCTGGTAACCCCATGTTGAAATTTTTATGATTGTAACCTATATATAGAAAAATACATGTGATGCATATTCTACAGCTTACGAAATAGTGTAACAATAGATTAAAGCTGTTGTGAACAAATAGTATTTAAATATATAGGGATGGACGCGAGACGAAGATTTAGCGTCTCGCGTCTCGCAAAATAGCCTAAAAGCTTTGTCTCGTCTCGCAAAAATCCCTATATCGTAATGTTAAAAATGTGTGTCTCGTCTCGCAAAAAAGCTGAAAATCTCTGTCTCGTCTCGCAAAAAAGTCGTCTCGCGTCCATCCCTATAAATATATGTAAAAAATACATGTGATGCATATTCTACAGCTTAAGAAATAGTGTAACAGTAGATTAAAGCTGTTGTGAACTAATAGTATTTAAATATATGTAAAATTATGTCGCTTTTTAGGGACACACTTTTCGGACAATTTTCAATAAAAGGGTGAGAGATAAAATGATATAGTCATTAAAAGTAAGTTTACCCAAATAAAGTGTGCAATGATGAAAATTGTCTTTTGGGGCGGGGGCGGGGAGGACTGCGGCTAAGCCCTTTTCCTGGCTCCGCGACCGACATCAACGATTTTTCCAAACATAAATATCATTTCAAGCTTTTAACCCTTTAAACGAGCAGTGTTCTCGCTCTGGGAACACCAAACTCTGACGTTTAGACTGTTGCCAGTCACGAAGAATAGATTTGATTTCTACTTGCGGATGACATAGCTCCACGAGAATCCTTTACTTTTTAAGCACGTCATTTCCCGTAAAAAAAAAAATGTCACGATTATTTTTTACAGAAACTGACATCTGCTGAAAAATGGAAGAATGCGAGAACGGCTGGATAGATTGCCCAATGCTGAAAAAAAGGGCATCCGTTGCCATTGCTCGACTCAACTACCAGCAAGGTGGCGGACGATCGAAACGTTCATCGCGTGCCACAGATCTAGAGACCTTTTTTTGACGACACAGCTCGGGCACAGCCAGCTGTCGTCAAAAAAGGGTCTCTAGATCTGTGGCACGCGATGAACGTTTCGATCGTCCGCCATCTTGCTGGTAGTTGAGTCGAGCGATGGCAACGGATGCCCTTTTTTTCAGCATTGGGGAAGGGTTGCGCCTCAGAGGGTTAAAACTCAGTTTACCCAAGTAAAGTGTGCAATGTTGAAAATTGTTTTCCTTTGTGGGTAGGGGGGGGGGAGGAGTGCGGCTAAGCCCCTTTCCTGGATCCTCCACCGACATCAACGATTATTCCAAACATAATTATCCTTTCAAGCTTTTAAAAATAATGTTGCTCAATAACCCAAACAAGAGTATCAGGCGGCAAAACAAAGCCGCTAAGTGGAAGACATTCTTCTCGTGTCTTACACGAGGGTCTGTTGTGTGTGTGTGTTTGCAAATCGTGCAGGAATTCAGCCTTGCGACTTGTTGGACTTGCGAGCAGGTGTTGCTCCAGATTTTTCGGAAAAGTGCTCGGACTGGCATAACGTCTTGTCGTCTGTGGACAGCGAGGTCGTTGTTTCATGCATATAGGGGTGACGACGTGATTTTACAGTGTGTCGACTGTTATCGTTATAGTAAGTATGTTCTTAAATGGGCCTTTTATAACTTTCTAGTCCACCGCCCGCTAGCGTTATTTTGGCTATTGATCGTTGGGGTTTAGCGCCTTTAACCCTTTAAAACGGAAGCATTGTCACATTAATATGGTCACATCAACATTAAGTCACTTCAGCATGGCTGGCTTTAGTGCTAAAGAATTTTTCTGACCCATTTTGCTGTGAGGCACAGCCAGCTGTGTCAGAAAACCTCTTTACCTCTGTGGTGTCAGATGGCATATTCGATCGACCGCCATGTGGTTGTAGTTAAACGGATCGATTGCAACGCCTGCACTTTTTCAGCGTTGGGTACCATTTAACCCAATTTTTGTTTAGACTAGCAGTGAAAGTGCCGAAATTAAGTGGTTTTGCGGCGCAACCAGGGTTGCTTACTGCTCCGGAATATAATTAACCACTTTTTGCAAACAGTAATTTTTCTTAAACAATTTTTCTAAATGGTAATCAACCCACACGTTTAACCCTTTGAGGCGCAACCCTTTCCCAATGCTGAAAAAAAGGGCAGCCGTTGCCATCGCTCGACTTAACTACCAGCAAGATGGCGGACGATCGAAACGTTCATCGCGTGCCACAGATCTAGAGACCTTTTTTTGACGCAGCTGGCTCCCTTTTTTCAGCATTGGGCAATCTTTCCAGCTGTTCTCGCGTTCTTCCATTTTTCAGCAGATGTCAGTGCTGTTAAAAATAATCATGACCTTTTTTTTATGGGAAATGACGTGGTTAAAAGTAAAGGATTCTCGCGGAGCTATGTCACCCGCAACTATTTTTATGGAAATCAAATCTATTCTTCTTGACTGGCAACAGTCGAAACGTCAGAGTTTGGTGTCCTCACGGCCAGGACACCGCGCGTTAAAGGGTTAACCTCGAAAATTTGCGATAATTTAAGCCAAACATATCTGTTTTAAAAAAGTGGTTATTTATATTCCGGAGCAGTTACTATGCAACCCTGGTTTAACCTTTCTAATTTGCATTTGAGCTGTCTTATCCCCAAATTCCTTCCCACCGCATCTCTCTCTCTCTCTCTCTCTCTAATTACAGAATTCCGTTCCAATATTCGTTGTATTCCGCTTTTACTATTGTTTGTTAGCAGGGCCGTCGCTAAACATGATATCACCTAATGCAGTCAACCCACCCCCCCCCACACCACACACACACATCGAGCCCAGCCCAAGTAGGACAACTAGTTCAAAAAACGTTCAAATTACCTTGGAAACACGTTTTATGACGTTAAAAAACGTGTTTTAAAACGTCTTTTGGACTAATTGTGCTACTAGGGAGTCACCCTCCGTTTTTGTGTAACACCCTTTGCACACTCTTTACCGAAGATCCATTCAGTTTCGTGCCCAAGGGTAGGTCAACCTCTCCAATTGTTTAAAAAAATTTTAACATAAAGCCCATTTACCCTTTTTTTTTAAATGGTTATTTTATTAAGTTTTTGTTTAACCCATTTATGCCTAGCGTCCCTTTTTTGGGACGGCATTTTCGCTATCAGTTGAAAACGTTTTTTATTTTTCCTAGCCTTTATTCACGAGCATTGAGCCTCAACTCCACAAAATATTTTAACTTGACCCAGTAGGATGTTGACATTTCAATTTTTATGGATAAAGATTTTAAGAGAAATTATCCCTTGTTCGAGAAGTTGACATCAGAAATTTATCTAGTATTGCTGGTATTAGAAAAATTGAAGAAAGTCTCAAAAATCTGTGGGCACAAATGGATTAAAAATTTTCAGTTAAAATTTGTTATTTAATCCTGTATGCTGCGACTAACTTATTTATACCAGGCATTTCCTAGCTTTCGTGGGGGGGAAAAAAGGGGGGGGGGGTTGTAGAGGGTGCCAAGACGGTTGAGTATCAAATAGCAATGTGCGGTCGGAAACGTCGCCTTCCTGTTAAAAATCACTTTGACATAATTGTAAACTTTCCGATGCTGGTCCGTGAACAAGTAATAGATCTCCTAAGGAAAGTGCTTAGGTAAAACTGGTTATTAACAAGATTGAGTATTAGACTAGAGATTACTTATTGATTACAGGACTGATTATTAAAGTCACAGCTTCCCAACAGGTGGGGCGAGAAAAACAGACAAAGAGCAAGTGATAATGCATGCTTAAAAATTATCTTATTTATTGTTATTTTTACTCCAAAATATATTTATTTTCGCATAAAACGTTTTTTCAGACTTCACCGCTAATATTATTTTGTAGGAAAGACGGCTCAATGCTCATTGTTTCAGAATAAAAACTGCATATGTATGCTAAGGAATGTTAGTGGGAGGGGGAACACAATTTTAAAAGGTTGGGAATCTCTGATGAAAGCAGGGTTGGATTTTTGCCTTCAAAAACTGGTTTTTGACATGACAGAGTTAAAAATTGTGTTTTTACCGGTAAATCTGACAAAACTCTAATTTTTCGTTATTTCATTGTACTGCAAACAATAAATTTCTGTATAAATTTTTCTTAGAGATTAAAAACAGTAATTAATTATAGTATTATGAACATATATAATTATTTTATTACGCTGTTAAGTATAAAAAATATCTAAAAATGTAAAGTATTAAGTTATTAAAAATTTTGATACACATCTTTAAGATCTTGCGATGAAATTTAAAATCAGAATTTTGCACTTATAAAATATTATTTTTTAAATTTAATTTTATTATTTAAGATACACATGGATGCCTGCATAATCTTAAAATATTTATCCAAAATTTATAATCACTCCAAATATAAACCAAATAAAGAACCACTGCTATTTTTATTAAACGAAAACTGTCATTTAATGAAAAAGTTCTCATTAATATAAACCAAAAATGCATGTAAAATGACATGTTTAGCAATTAGAAGCGCTGCTTCGAAGCATGTGATGAAAAGTTTTCTCAAGCTCGTTTCTGTAGTGTTCTTTCCTACAGCAGAGATTTTACAAAAAATTCTAAGGCTGGATAACTTGTACTTTACATCCCCCCCCCCCTCCCTCCAATGAAAAAATCATCTAATCAGAATTTCTAGGGTGCAATACATAAAACTGTTCACGGTATTCAAAATTAATAATGGAATGTGTCATAAATGTAATGCAAAAAAATAAATGTATAAAATAAATAAGTAGAAAATAAAAATCATATTTATTTTACTCACAATATATAAAATTATGATGTAATTATGTAGGGAGAATGTAAGTTCCCAAATTATATATTTTAACGTTAATCCAGTTCTTTATTGTCAAATATCTTGCATAACCTTTTTTTAAACTTATTGTTTTAAGATACAATCTATATTTAAATAATAATTCTCCGAAATAAAATAGACGTGCAATGTAACCAAAAATCTGGGGTTTCGATATTTTAGACAGGACGGTAAAAACCATGGTAAAATCCGGGAAAAACCGCCATGTGTCGAAATCTCGCCAACTCTGGATTAAAGTGATTATTAATCATAAATAATAATATAATTTTGAACTGTCTTGATTTATTTTGCCGCCCCTCTTTAATTGCTTTTTTTTTTTTTTTAATAAAAGTTACGAATCACCCTGTAATATCAAAGCATTCAAGTCACTCCCCCCCTAAACTCTCTCCTCTCTTTTCTCTAACAGGTGTTTGGAGCGATGGGCCGCCCTCCAACCGATGCCGGGCGTGTAAAGCATTCGGAAACAGCCACTTTCTCGCACCTGACTTCGCGCTCAACCATCCAGGTATGTTGCTCGTCTTCGTGTTTTATTTTTATATTTTTATGTTTTGCCATCCACGTTACTTCTATTTCCGCGTTTTTCAACGACTCTCCAATTTTCTCCACCACATCGGGGCGGTCTGGCGAGTCACACAGTGAAAGTGCTCCGAGCAATTGTGATTATAGGTGGTTTCATCCGAGCAGTGGCCGATCCAGAAAAGCTACCGAGTCGAGTGAAGAGCATATATTCTCAGTGATGGGGATTAGAGATGAGTTCGGGCTCATTTTTTGAAGCCCGAGCCCGAGGACTTCTAATCCGAGCCCGCCCGAGCCCGAAATTTCAGCTATGATAAAAAAAAAAAATCCAGTTACTTCATTGATAGAATACAATGAATTTTGTCGTTTGTGCAAATTAAAGACAAATAGAGTTGCAAACTCTCTATGCACTTTCTAATTCTTTATATATCCATGCTTATCAAATAATGTCGGATCTCATGACTAACTAATGAATATAAGCCGCCGTTCTGAAATATCCAAAGAGCTTAACGCACCTTCGAGGCGCCAGTGCCGCTATTTTTTTTATAAGTACAGTCAACTCCGGTTATAGTGAACCAAAGGCTACAGTGAACACAAACCATTAGTCCCAATTCACATACAGTATCTCTATCCATCATGAAGACACTTGGGTTTTAGTGAGCTTCGGATACAGTGGACGAAATTGGATGGTCCCCAGAGGTTCACTATAACCGGAGTGGACTGTACTTTTATTTTCCTCGTGAATCACTTTTTAAAATATGTTTCAAGGAGTATGTTCAATAAAGGAGAAATTTTTCACGAGCCCGAGCCCGAACGCAATTGTGAATTACAGAGCCCGAGCCCGTCTCATCTCTAATGGGGATCACTCCTTTTTTTTTTTTTTTTTTTTTTTTTTTTAAAGCACTCGGGTGCTATTTCTTTCAAGCACGGGATTTTTGTGTACGTGGCGCTCCGTGGTCACTTTTCCGTTCGATTCATGTTTTCTGCAGAGTGATTGGATATTGCTAACGGAAACATGGACTATCCCCTCAGATGATTTTCAAGTACCAGGATTCACTTGGGTCGAACGGATAGACAGTGGTTTCCAAAACAGAAAGCCATCTGGAGTTATGATTTTTGTAGAGGAAAACTTTATAAAAATGATTTTATAAAAAGAATATGAAACACTTTACCCGTGCCTGCACGAGCCAGACAGAGACGGCCCGAGGGGCGTGCGGGGCCCCAGGCGAAGCGCAAGAGCGGGGCCTCTTCTCTATCATGTCTTATGAGATAGCAATAAAATGGCCCAGGAGCGGGGCCTCTATAAGCGCGGGGCCTTAGGCGATCGCCTACATTCGCACCCCCCCCTTGGGCCGGCCCTGATCCAGATCAATGGTGTTCAAAGGGTCATTGCGTATATTCAAGACAAAGTGAGATTTGCAGTTACATACGCTAGTCCTCGAATTTCTTATGAAGATACATTAGACGTCCTATTCGAAACGCTACTGAAGGAGGATGATTATAAGACTGTTTTAGCAGGAGATTTTAAAATTGGATTAAATTCCGATCCAGGATCCGATTTCGTAACTGAAATGGATACTTCAGATTTTCCAATACGCACTCATCCAAAACATTTCACCGCTAAGGCCCAAATACAACAACGGATACAATTTTTAGCAACAAAATGATGCTAACAGGAGTCCATATGAGAACTTAAGTTATCATTTTCCTCTGTATGGCAGAATTGATTTAATAGATTAAAAAAAAAAAAAAAAAAAAAACTCATATTCTTCCAGCCGAGTGCGTAAATAAAATCTGGAAGAATATCAAATTTTTTCTTTTTTTTTTTTTTTTAACCCTTTAACGCGCAGTGTTCCCGCTCTGGGAACACCAAACTCTGACGTTTTGACTGTTTCCAGTCACGAAGAATAGATTGGATTTCTATAAAAATAGTTGCGGTGACATAGCTCCACGAGAATCCTTTACTTTTTAGCACGTCATTTCCCGTAAAAAAATGGTCACGATTATTTTTTAACAACACTGACATCTGCTGAAAAATGGAAGAATCCGAGAACAGCTAGCTAGATTGCCCAATGCTGAAAAAAGGGGCGGCCGTTGCCATCGCTCGACTGAACTACCAGCAAGAGGGCGGACGATCGAAACGTTCATCGTGTGCCACAGATCTAGAGACCCTTTTTTGACGACAGCTGGCTGTGTCCGCGCACAGCCAGCTGTCGTAAAAAAAGGGTCCCTAGATCTGTGGAACGCGATGAACGTTTCGATCGTCCGCCATCTTGCTGGTAGTTCAGTCGAGCGATGGCAACGGTTGCCCTTTTTCCAGCATTGGGAAACGGCTGCGCCTCAGAGGGTTAAAAAGTTCTCTAAAAAAAGGTATTAAACGATACTGAAAAAAAAGGGTTTTAATAAATTGTAACTTGGTTGATTGTTGTAACCAATTCTAATAAATATTTTTTAATAATATTTATACAGTACATAAATAACATGTTTATCTGTGCTATGAGTTATGAACCAAAAAAAAATTGCAAAAGTTTTAACATTTATGAAAATATTTCGATTATTATCTGTAAACTCAGTATTTTTTAAGTAAAAAAAAAGCATTTTTTTGAAAAAAAGTATTAAAATCAATAAATAAACACAGAACTATTGTACTGTGCTTCATAACACTGTCAGCAATAATCAAAATACTCTGGCAAAATTTCAAGCCTGTATCTTAAACCTGTTATGACATATGACTTTTATCGTAAAGAAAAACTTTGAAAAGCACACTTTTTCAGAAAAAACGTAAAAAGATTTGAATATCTTACAAATTGCTATCCCTCCGGTTCATTATTTCTTGTATAATTTAGCTTCTAGTTATCGTAGAAACAAAAGTAAAACGGTTTTGGAATCATAATCGTGTGACCTCTAAAATAATCAAATAAAAAAGAAGTACGAATATTTTCACAAATTAAGAATTTTTTGGGCAGTCTCATACCTTGTTGATGAGAGTGAATAGGTTAAAAATGGGTTCAATAGTAGATATAAGTGGGTTAAGCTAAGAGTGATCGCCCCCCCCCCTTCCCTTGGATCTACCACTGCATTCGGTTGAAACTAAAACTGTTAACACCAAGTGGTCTTTGAACTTTTGTCGTCTTACGGAATCGCTGAATCTGTTGAGATTTTAATCCCGTTCTTTTAGGAAATTATGTATTTTTTGAACAGATTTTTATAGATTTTAATTGTGATAGAGACGCGAAAAAATTTGAAATGTCTCTTTACAAGTTGTATTCTAAACTGTAGCAAAGAATGAACTTACAGTGGTTCCCAACTGGGGGTCGCGACCCCCAAATGGGTCCCCATGCCCTTTTTGGGGGGTCGCCGCTGACTGCATTTGTACGAAATGAATAGCAAAATATTTTCACGTTTCTCTGCCACGAGACACCCTTTCTGCCTTTTTTCTTGGAAAGTAAAAATCTGGAGTGACTCCACTCGACTTTCCGAACACTTACGATTAAGATCATTACCAAGCACTTAAATAAATTTTAATCGATGAATAATTCAAACATATATACCAAATTGAAACTCAATCGAATGCACCGTTTAAACGCTTGCGCACTTTCAAGAATTTCTCCCCATATGCCATTATGCCATAACATAAAAGAAAGTTTTGTCGTAGCCCTTTAGGAGAACTATAAGTCCTATACACACCAAAATCAATACCGGTCTTAGGATGGTGGTTTATAACATGTATACCGAATTTGAGCTCAATCGAATCTACCGTTTAAACGCTAGCGCACTTTCAAGAAATTCCCCCCATAGGCCATAATGTAAAAGAAATCTTTGTCGTAGCCCTGTAGAGGAACTATAAGTCCTATACACACCAAAATCAATATCGGTCTTGCAACGGTGGTTTATAACATATATACCCAATTTGAGTTCAATCGAATCTACCGTTTAAACGCTAGCGCACTTTCAAGAAATTCCCTCCATAGGCCATAATGTAAAAGAAATGTTTGTCGTAGCCCTGTAGAAAAACTATAAGTCCTATACACACCAAAATCAATACCGGTCTTGCGACGGTGGTTTATGACATATATATCCAATTTGAGCTCAATCGAATGCTCCGTTCAGGAGCTATCGTGTTCACTCACATACACACAAACACACATACACACACACACACACATACACACACACATGCATACATCTCGTAAAAATAGCATAAATGGATTCAGAAGCCCTCAAAACGTGTCAAAACACCAAAATCTCGAAGTCGAATTTTTTTTCATGATTACAATACTTTCCTTACATGGTACATGTTCGGAAAGTAAAAATCCTTATTCTCATCAGAGATAGTATCCAGGTTTTTGTATCGTACCTACAAAACTGGATTCGCAAAATTAATCTAGGAGTGTGTACTTGTTCGAAAACCCTTGCACTAAGACAGAATAATTGGAAATAGGAATTGCAGTTAATTTAAGGGAGGAAATAATAACCTCCTCGGAACCCTTGAATCTGAAATTCAAAGATATTTCCCGGAGTTCAATGAACAAGAGGCTGTACTGTTACGAAATCCATTTCACTCATCTCTTGAAGTCGCCGATATTCCTGATGAAGTACAGGGTGACTCCTCAGCACGTATTTATTCCAAGAAAAATATTTAACCCTTTGAGGCGCAACCCGTTCCCAATGCTGAAAAAAGGGCAGCCGTTGCCATCGCTCGACTTAACGACCAGCAAGATGGCAGACGATCGAAACGTTCATCGCGTGCCACAGATCTAGGGACCCTTTTCTGACGCAGCTGGCTGTGCGCGGACACAGCCAGCTGTCGTCAAAAAGGATCTATAGATCTGTGGCACGCGATGAAGGTTTCGATCGTCCGCCATCTTGCTGGTCGTTAAGTCGAGCGATGGCAACGGCTGCCCTTTTTTCAGCATTGGGCAATCTATCCGGCTGTTCTCGCATTCTTCCCTTTTTCAGCAGATGTCAGTGCTGTTAAAAATAATCGTGAGAATTTTTTGACGGGAAACGACGTGCTAAAAAGTAAAGGATTCTCGTGGAGCTATGTCACCCGCCAGTATTTTTATAGAAATCCAATCTATTCTTCGTGACTGGCAACAGTCAAAACGTCAGAGTTTGGTGATCCCAGAGCGGGATCACTGCGCGTTAAAGGGTTAACTCAATTTTGGTGTGCTATGCGTCGCTCATATTCGGCAATTTCCAAGATTTCGCCTCAAATATTAGATCCGTTTGCATCCACTTACTTGGTGAAGTTGGATTTGCAACTTCTTGCAAATTAACCCTTTACAGGTGGTAAATATATTACCAACTACGATCTGTTGACAACGGAAATAAATTATCATTAGTTAATTTTCTGATTTTTGTGTAGTAAAAGTTGACGAGCATTTTTTTCCCCATAGATATATAGATTCTGAATTATATTTGGCTAACTTTCCTTCGGATCGTATTTTTAAAGAAAGCCCACATAATTATTTGAAAACTGAGCACAAGAAACATCGCATTTGATTATATATTTTTGCGTTTAATTGTGAGAGCAAGCAGTTATTTTTCCGACTTTGATATTGCAAATAATTAACTTTTCTCCCGCAAAATTTATAAGTTGGGATAACACTTGTTTCTTTAATTCTCACGTCGGAATTTGAAGTAGAAGAAAAATTACGGATAATTCCAAAAATAGGCCAGAAAATTCCTAACTACTTTCGACTTGCTGCACATAAACTCGCCTGTTGAAGGGTTAAGACGAAAGCCAGGAATAAATTAGCCTACCAAGATGACATGCGATTGGCTTTGAGCAATACTCAGCCAAGAATAGCAAAACCTGTCAGTCAAATGCAACCTCAATCATCCCATTAATGATTAATACGTAATAAAAAGATATCAAATTTAAATCCAAAGATATATTTTTTCATTATTCTTTTTTTTTAATTTTTTTTATTGGTCAAACATGGCGGATGGGAGAAGGGGGTCGCGAACATTTTGAAAAATCTAAAAGGGGTCGCCATTAAACAAAAAGGTTGGGAACCACTGCTATAGAAGTTAGAAAACACTCAGGGAAAAATGCTAAACATACGGAATTTTGGCAATATTTCCCTGGTAACACCTCTGTCCAATTTTGAAGGTGATTTTTGAGCTTATGAATTTTTTCTGAAAGTTGCATGGGGCATACAAGTTTACTCTTAGTATTAGCATATAGTGTATTGTGTGGAGAAGCATTATTAATTTTTTTCCGCAGTGTTTAACATCATTGGATTGATTTTAAACTTGTTCAAAAGTCCTATGACGACAATCGTTTCTCTTTATCGCATTATTTTTAACTGAATTTCCTTTTTTAAACACTTACCAACAGTGGCGTAGCCAAAAATTTTTCATAGGGGGGGGGTTACGACTTCTGCAACTCACATATATGTATACGGCTGTGTGATAAGGGAGTGATGAATATGGCAAAAAATTCCTCATGGGGCGGTTATGACTCCCTAAACCCCCGTTGGCTACGCCCCTGCTTATGAACAAGGGTGAAAAGTGTCATCGATGTCGGTATGTCCAACCTCCCGTGCTCTAACTGCCGTAAATATACATCGATAACTACGAAATTTATAATGTTGTTCCTATGTACAGTACCATAAACCCTATTGAACAGGGTACCCGTAGCATTTATAGTTATTTTACAGGAGTCCCCAAAAGAATTCCAATGCATTGCGCTCTATGGGCAGTCATCTTTAAAGCGCTTTTTAGAAACGTTCGGCTATTTTAAACGAAACAAAATTGATATATGTTATAAAGCTCTCACAATAAAGCTCTCCAACGAACACAATGTCTGTATCACTTACAGTCCTTAACAGGATCATTTAAAAGAATTCTAGTACATCGCGGTTTATAGCAGTTTAGCGACATTAATATATTCAAGCACAATTCATTTAGTATACAAACGTTTGTAAGAGTTTACTCTTAAGATAAAAGATGGAAATAACCTTTAAAGTTCTTTTGCAGTGTCCCACAAAATTATATTATTAGTGATATAGAGCTGCTTTCAAGTTATTCCTCAAAATTTCGCCAAGTTTGAGACAATCCAACGCCAAATTTGGCACTAGAAGGGCTGCTTTGTTCGAAAGTGCTTTATAATCGACGAGTTTAGCATAATTTACCTTTTACATTAGTTTTTTCTACCCTCCAAATGACCATACAAAACACAGTCTAAGAATTCTTTATGTTTTTCTTCCACAGTGACGTACGTCCACTGACACTTCACAGGTTCCACCACCACCATTATAGGCTATGGTGTCCCAGAGCCAGGACGCCATGGGTTGGGACGGGAACGGCAGCCCGTCCCGGACGGGTAGCCTCCTCTCCCTGGACGGAAGGCAGAGGCCGGCCCCTGCGAAGACGCCCCCTTCCTACTACGACGCGGTACGCAGCAGGCATTCCCTGTCCCAGCCCCGGCCTTCGGACGGGAACAAGCAGGACAAGGGTCATCCGGGACAGCAAGTCAAGTACAACAGTTTGCCCAGGTAAGATATTTTTAGACATGTTGCGTATTTGTTTCCTATGTCTGTACAAGGTGTGTCACGAAAGTAATGAAAGTGATTCAAAATAATACAGTGCCAGGCTGGTGCCATCGAGCAGCTGTAATACACATCTGCTCATTTGTTAAGCCTCAAGAAAAGTCTAAAGTAGTAGAAACGCTTGCAGATAGTAAAATTTAAAATTAATTTTCAACTCATTTCGACACATCAGTTAAATACTGAGTGCTTATTTATAGAATTTTTAATAAAGCACAATTTGCTAGCTCTGCTGATCTTGCAGGCGTATTGTTACGAAAGACGTTTCCTAATTCAGGATCGTGAAAAGAATGTAGTTAAATATTCTTTAAGCATGAATGTTTTTGTAGATGAAATAATAATAATAATAAAAAATTAAAGTCAATTCCTACTTAGGTCAACAGAGAAAAATTTTATTTTAGTTACTTTTTATTAAAAAAAAACTGTATTAACATCAAGTGTCATCCACTACAAGTTTAAAAAAATGTATTTGAACTTGTGGATGAACAAAAAGTACTTTATTAACGATTAAAAATTTGGACAAGATATATAAATATATATAGGGAGAGTGTGAACTAATAGTAGGAATTGAAAAAAAAAATAAATAAATAAAATAAAATAAATAAAAAACTTGCAAAATTTGCCATTAAAGCTTCAAATTATTACTTGGGCCATAATAAGCAGATCCTGCTTAAACTAGCTGTTCGCAAAAATACCAGATATAGCAAGTTTCAGATTCTTTCTTGCTTGTACAGCTTAAACTTGACTGGAAAAAAAAAAAAAAAATCTTGTTTTTCTTTTGCCCTGATCTTCGGATTTAAAGGCAAGATAGGTTGGCAGCTATGAGGTTACGGATCTTTCAGGGCATCTGTTTTTCGAATTTATAATTTCGAGCGAATTGTGTTTCCTTTCAACAGGTGAATTAGTCAACTGGAATGAAATTTATCAGCTTACGTATCAAGAGAAGTTTGTAAAGAGCACGTAATGGAATGTATTTGATAAAAATATCTACTTTTTAAAAATTGACAAAATTTAGATTTTTTTTCATTCACTTACTCTTTTTTTTTGCTTGAAAAAAAAATTCTCATTAATTTTTTCGATCCGTGAAGTAACTGGAACTCAGTAATTGTTACTAAATTTTCTTCGGTAAAAGTCGATACGCTAAGTTTAGTTGAAAATGTCGCTAAATATCTGAAAAGTTGCTAAATTTTTGTTATCATGTAATGCATTGTATTAGCTGGAATTGCAATGAAAAGCCGCTAAATTTAGTGACAAACCTCAAAATTGTAAAGAAAATTTACTAAATTTAGCGATAAATCATCTAAAGTGGCAACACTGAACTCTCTTTGCAAGAAAATAATACCTTCATCTACAAGTTCAAATTAGACCCACTGACGGTCAAGCATTTTCATTTCATTCATATGCGCACAGCCAGCTGTCGCCAAAATTGACGCCAAATGTCCTTTTGTCACACGCGATAGGCGACTCGATCGACCGCCATGTCGCTGGTAGCTAGATCGAGCGAAGGCTACTGCTGCACTTTTTCGTCATTGGGCAGTCTGTCTAGTTTTTCTTCTATATGGATGTATATTTTCATCCCATTTCAAAGTTCTCAGCAGAAGCCGGCACTGATGAAAATAATTCTGACATTAATTTTACAAATAATCAGTAACTTTCATAGGAAATGATGTGCTTAAATAGAAAAGAATTCTATTGTAACTATGTCCTTCTTAAGTATTTTATTGAAATCAAATATATTCTTCGTCAGTCAAAATGTCAGACTTATGTCTTCACGGACAGGACACCGCGCGTTAAAGGGTTAAATTTGAGGAGAACTGTAAAAAAAAAAAAAAAAAAAATTCTGGATTCAAGTCAAACTAACGAGACAGGCAGCTTCATCTCCTGGGTAACATAAGAACGAACGACTGGAGCTACATAATTTTGGGGCATATGATAGAGTGTTGTTTTTTTTTTTTTTTTTTTTTTTTTTTCTTACTGCTTACTGTTTTGTCTTACGTTCTTTTATCAGCAAACACTTCAAATGTTAGTCGTGTTCAGAAAATTTTCGATTATTAATTTTAAAATTTTAAAGTTTTCCTAGACGCAATAATAAATAATGGAAAGATTACACATTTCTTTTTTGTTGTTCGTAAGCATATTGTGGAAATGACATATCTCTCATTTATAAAAGGGTGGTAGGAAATTTCAGCAATGACTGTATATTTTTTGGGATCAGTGATGAAATTGCTAGAATTTAGTGGTTTCATGTTAAATTACCGTCCGTTAACCCTTTAACGCGCAGTGTTCCCGCTCTGGGAACACCAAACTCTGACGTTTTGACTGTTGCCAGTCACGAAGGATCGATTGGATTTCTATAATAATAGTTGCGGGTGACATAGCTCCACCAGAATACTTTACTTTTTAGCGCGTCATTTCCCATCAAAAAATGGTCACGATTATTTTTAACAGCCCTGACATCTGCTGAAAAATGGTTAGAATGCGAGAACAGCGGGATAGATTGCCCAATGCTGAAAAAAGGGCAGCCGTTGCTATCGCTCGACTTAACTGCCAGCAAGATGGCGGACGATCGAAACGTTCATCGCGTGCCACAGATCTAGAGACCCTGAGAGAGAGAGAGAAAGGGTCTCTAGATCTGTGGCACGCGATGAGCGTTTCGACCGTCCGCCATCTTGCTGGTAGTTAAGTCGAGCGATGGCAACGGCTGCCCTTTTTTCAGCATTGGGAAAGGGTTGCCCCTCAAAGGCTCCCTCTCTGTATTTATGACGTCACAGTGCAGAAGATAAGCAAATTTTGTAGGAGTTATTTTTACTTTTCTAATAGTTTCGTCTTATTCCAGTTTTTCTTTCTTTTATTTGTCCAGTAAAGGAGTTTTTCCTCGAAAATCATGATTGAAATTTTTAGATGGAAAATTTCAGATTTCTAAAAATTCTTATTACACTATAATTAACTGTACACCACTCTCTCTCTATCTTGTAGGCCACTTCCCCAGCGTTACCCTCCAACGACTGCGAACGGCCATCCTCCTCAGCAGCACCGGCCCTGGCCGGACGACCAGCCGTACGACCCGTCCCGAGCAAACAACAACAACAGCAACAGCAACAATAACGGACCGTGGCGACCACCGGGCGACCCAGCCGCCCGGCTCTACGACTCCCCTCCCAAGCCGGCCAACCACGTGCCCTTGCAGCTGCAGCTTCACACCGCCCAGGACAGGTACCTCTTGAAGCGGGGCGGCCCTGAGATGGCGGAAGGCGCCCCGAGGGCGAACGGGGGCGGCCCCAGGGCGGACAGCAGGTTAACGGTTGACTGCGGAGGCGCCAGGGGCGGTTCCATGGTGAGTAAAGAGAAAAGATTTGAATTTTTTTTTTTTTGGTTTCTTAACGGATGAGTTGGTTTATGCGTGTTTTTTTTTCTTTCTTTTTTCGTTACGGAGAAAAGGTGAGTTGTTTTCGCTTGCATGTTCGAGTGGTTTCCACACTTTCCAAACATGTGCCATCTAAGGAGAGCACAGCACTCATGAAAAAATTCGACCACGATAGTTTGATTCATTGATTATTTTCCGAACAGATACCACGTGAGGAAAATATTGCAATCATTGAAAATTGCGACAATGAGACTAACTTTTTAAAATGATGTGAGGTGTACTTGGAATTCTCATTTATGCTCTTTTTTACGGTGATATGTATGTATGTATGTGTGGGAGTGAACATGATAGCTCTTAAACGGCGGATTCAATTGAGCTCAAATTTAGTGTATATATTATAGATCACCATCGCACGACCAGTATTGAATTTAGTGTGTATAGGACTCACGGTTTTTTGCAGGGCTACAAAAAAGTTTTCTTTTGCATTATGGTAGATCGATGGAAATTCTTAGCGATAGTGTCTAAACGGTGCATTCGATTGAGCTCAAGACTACCGACGATATATCGCTATTTATTTTGATGTGTATGGGACTTAAAGTTCTTTTACAGGGCTACAAAAAATATTTTGCCGTATTATGTATTATGTTTAAGGCAAACTTGAACGAGGGCTATCTGCCCAGGGGTGTGCCGTAGCCGGAGGACTTTTTAAACGTGCATACACGTTATATTCGGAGGAAACCGCCTCAAACTCCAGACCGTTAGATCGACAGTTGTGCGGTAGGCCAAAATCCTGGACCTTCATTCTTCGTCAATCTACCGTGCTCATTGGCTCATCTCCTCGGTCATGGTGGGTGCCTTGATTAAATTTAAATTTGGTATACGTATTATAGACCACCGTCTTACGACTAGCGTTGATTTTGGTGTGCGTAGAACGTGCAGCTGTTTTTATAGATCAACAAAACCGAAGTCTTATGCGTTGTGGAAGGAAATTCTTGAAAGTGTACTCGCGTTAGCGTCTAAATGGCACATTCGACTGCACGCAGATTGGGCATGTATAATAGATTTTGGCTGTAGCGTAGCCAGAAATTTTTCATGGGGGGGGGGTTACAACTACGGCAACTCACATATATGTATACTTGTGTGTGATAAGGGAGTGAAGACTACAGAATTTGTCTGGCAAAAAAATCCTCATGGACAGGGTGTGACCCCCCTATCCCCCCCCTTGGCTACGCTATTCAGGGTGTCTACCGCTCCGGAAAATCCGGAAAGTCTGGAAAAAGCCGGGAAATTGGAAAATGGGTCCGGAAAGTCTGGAAAAAACCGGGAAATTGGATAATGGGTCCGGAAAATTCACCAAAATAATCAATTTTTTTTCCCCGTGAGCACGCATTTTTCGGATAGAGAAAGCATCAAGCGATGTGTTTGTATAAGGAGGGAAAAGTGGGGGCTCATCAATCGTAACGGGAGGGTAAAAGACAAATTAGCTTACTTGGTAACTTATGGCTTAGCACCGTATTTCCAAGAACAGTTACTTAATTCTATCAGAAAGTGCGACTACTTCTGTTTCTCAATGGATGAAAGCTTAATCCTGTATACTTCAGTTAAAATTGATTTCAAGAAGTTGTACAAAATATGCAAATATAAAGACAAGGGAGGGGGCATTGTGCAATTTCCTAAAGTAAAAAGCATTGGTCAGGAAATTTTTTTCTCGGGACCTCCCAAAAGTCAGGAAATTGACTTTCAGAAATTTGGTAGACACCCTGCTACTGGATTTTAGTGTGTATGGAACTGATAGTTTGTTCACAGGGTTGAAAAAAAAAAAAAAGAAATTTTTATACAATGCGGTCTATGTACGCCAATCATTTTAATTGTGCTAGTGTCTAAATGTTTCATTTGAATAAACTCAATTTGATATGTATGTTATAGGTCACCGTCACACAACCTGCATAGATTTTGGTGTGTGGGAAGTGAAGAGAGTCATATCTGAAGATAACATCTCCAACACACGTAGAAACCTGTGTATAGCGATCAGGGCTGGATTACTTATCAGACTCAGTAGGGTGCTATTTCTTCCGACCATTTTAGGGGCCCCCGCAGTGCCATATTAGAAATCAGGCAAACGGGGCAACTATCCAGGGCCCACAGATTTTAGGGGCCCAAAAATCTTATATTTTATAGCTTTATAATTTTACAATAAAATAACACAGGAGAAAAAAAACTCAAATGTCATATTATTTTTTAATTATAAAGTATGAATAATGAAAATAACTTAAATTTACATTTGTATAAATGCTCCATAGTCAATACAATATGGCATAGCTGCCAACATGTACGGAATATAACTAACTACTGTTTTTTGTAAACAGTATTTTTAAGGTTACAAAATAGCAAAATGTTTGAATTAAATCTGTGAATTATTTTTTTCTTAAAAAAAAATTACTGTTTACAAAAAGTACTTATTATATTCCGTACGTTTTGGCAACTCTGATATAGCCTCTGGACGTAACGTTTCACTGATGTTCGCGGTTTCATTGCCATCACAAATATATTCGTTTATTTCAGATTACTTAAAATAAAATGCCGTGTCTGGAGGGAGGGGGAGATATTAAAAAAAATTCACTATAAACCAATCATAATTGGTTTTTTGGAAGCGCGAGGTTATGGCGAGGGGTCCAATTTTTTTTTCTATTGTTCAGGGCCCTAAGTTGCCTTGATCGGGCTTCGTTGCCCCGTGGCAGAAATTAACCCATTTATGCCTAGTGTTCCTTTTTTGGGACGGCATTTTCGCTATTAGTCGAAAACGTTATTTATTTTTCCTAGCCTTTATTCATGAGTATTGAGCCTCAACTCTACAAAATATTTTAACATGACCAAGTATTTCTATTTTTATGCATAAAGATTTTAATAGAAATTATCCCTTGTTCAAGAAGTTGACATCAGAAATTTATCTGTTATTTCTGTTATCAGTAAAAATCGAAGAAAGTCGCAAAAATATCCAGGCACAAATGGGTTAAGAGGGGAAAATCACAATCAAGTGTTTCATGTTATTTAGTATTCATTGACTTCTTATCTGAAAAACTTGCTGACACTGTTAGCTAATTTATTGAAATTTCAATTTTTGTATGCTGGAACATTCCAGGTTGATTATAGAGCTGATATTTCGTGTGAGCTTTTATAAAGTTCATTTATATGCATATATATTTTACAATATATATATATATATATATAATATACTAGCTGAAATACCCGTCGTTAAAGGGTTAGTGGGAAGTTCAAATTTCCAAAAAGCCTGAATTTTCGTCAGCACTGTAGGAGTACAAAGAAAGGAATTAGATTACTGGCCGTATTATAGAAACCAATTTTATAAATTCTGTGTAGTGTTAAAAGGATTACAGATTATACAGAGTAACAAAGTGCTGAGAGGAATTAACGGTAGAGAAAAGTTTCCATTTTCAAAATTAAAGTTTTATTCTGGTTGAATGAGCTTTTCAATCTAAGGGGTCATCCCTAACCTGTAACTAAATTTTCGTTTGATTCACTAACAGATATTTTAGCATTATGCCTCAAGAAAATTTTGCACAATTTTCACGAAATCTAAATATGCAAATAAACATTTTCAATAAGTAAATAAATAAATTAATTAAATTTATTCACATTTTTCAAAAAATTCAGACTTTTTTGTTTCTGGCATTACTGATCGATCATGTTACTAAATTTTATTCCATTCTCTTAAGCCGTTTTAGAGGGATGCAAGAACAAACATTTACACGATTTTTACAAAATCTGGAAATCTGTGAAATATTTAAAGCAATTTTGGCATCCATAGTTTAAATTAACTGGTCATCTAACATAATTCCAAATTTCATTCTATAAACTAATCAGCGATAAAGTAAAATGAGAATCTTTCACAGACTTACTCATAGTTTTAGAAAAAAGTACTACATTCTTCATACCATACGAATATCGGAAATTTATTTACCGCTTCTGGCATCAACATAAATTGGAGAATGTGCTGAAAAAAGTGGATTAATAGATAAAGGATTATACCTACTTACTCTTCATTTAACCCTTTGAGGCGCAACCCTTTCCCAATGCTGAAAAAAGGGCAGCCGTCGCCATCGCTCGACTTAACTACCAGCAAGATGGCAGACGATCGAAACGTTCATCGCGTGCCACAGATCTAGGGACCCTTTTCTGACGCAGCTGGCTGTGCGCGGACACAGCCAGCTGTCGTCAAAAAGGATCTATAGATCTGTGGCACGCGATGAACGTTTCGATCGTCCGCCATCTTGCTGGTAGTTAAGTCGAGCGATGGCAACGGCTGCCCTGTTCTCAGCATTGGGCAATCTATCCAGATGTTCTCGCATTCTTCCAGCATTTTCGCTTTTTCAGCAGATGTGAGTGCTGTTAAAAATAAACGTGACCATTTTTTTACGGGAAATGACGTGCTAAAAAGTAAAGGATTCCCGTGGAGCTATGTCACCCGCAATTATTTATATAGAAATCAAATCTATTCTTCGTGACTGGCAACAGTCAAAACGTCAGAGTTTGGTGTTCCCAGAGTAGGGAACACTGCGTGTTAAAGGGTTAAAGGATGAAGATAACATTTAAAACTATTTTATAGGGTCTCGCAAAATTATTTTATAAGCGATATACTGCTGTTTTTAAGTTTTCTCTAAAATCTGTAAAAAAGTTTGACAATAGTGCATCGCCAAATTGTTCTAAAGAAAGACTGCTGTGTTGGAAAGTGTTTTACAGTCGGCGCGTTTGGCATGACTGATTTTTCTTTTTTACCCTCCTTTTTAAAAATCAGGGGAATGTGTTGGAAATAATTTTTATTTTATAATTGATGCGTTGGGAATGGTGTTATCTCTCTTTATTTCTTGATTTTTTTTTAACGCGGGGGAGGAGAAATAGAAAAAAAAGTAAGATAGCTTATCAAGTCTCGTGCCAGTGAAGAAGCTCGAGTTGACAAATCACGCAAATTGAGCTGGCAAAAGGATGAATTGTGTGAAACATTCTTTTAAAGTCGTTTGCCTGGTTTGAGTCAACCAGAATTTTAACCACTTTAGTGATTATTCAGTCTCCGCCTAAAGCATATGCCTGGGAAAAAAAAAAAGAAAAGAAATGTTATGAACTAGATTTTATTGCCTTCGCCGAAACTCCAAAATCAGCGTGTGGAATTTTGTGTTTTTGATCTATATTGCAAAGTGGAGGATGTCGTCATATTGTGTCACATGTAAGTACTGTGAAGCATCTATTTTTTTTTATTATAAAGTTTATCTTGTTTTTAAGGGAGACTTTTAAAAAGAACGATACACGTCAATGGATTTTGGTATATGCAGTGACCTCTCACTTATAGAACTCTCTCGGTTATACGCTTAATTCACTTGATCCCGTCTACGCTTTATGGGAAACTAGCCGCCCCATACCCAGAGCCTGATCATAGGTGGACGGGGCCCCGGGGCAAGAGGTTATTTTGGGGCCCCTTTACTATCACAAGCATTTTAACTTATTTTTGTTTGCTGTTGCATTTTCCAGAGATAAAAATAAAACATTTTTAAAGAATATTAAAATTGAATTAAAAATTACCTATTTATTTATACTTATTTAGAACAAGTTGACAAATGTATTTAAAAGTGATTTCAATATTTTTTTTAGTCCGTTTGTATTATTAGCGCATATGTGCGCTAATTCAAGACATGACAATTACGAGCCACGGTACAAAGTTTCTCACGCCAAAAATTTTTCTTGATACACCAAAAAGTTCAAAATTTTATATTATTTCCTTTCATATGAAATAAAAAATGTTAACTAATGGATATTTTGTTATAAGCATATATATATATATATAGCCATACCTTCAAAAACTCCTAACTTCTTGTTTATTGATCCATGAGTCTTAAAGACCATTCAATTAGAAGAACAGAAAATAAATGTCTAAGTCCATTTATTGTTAAAAATTATGCGATAGATATTACAAAGGAAATTTAGTTTCAAAAAATTTATTATTGCAGTGTATATGAATATGTAATAAATCATGATAACAATAAATCGGGAGCTTTGGGGGCCCTTATTTTTCCGGACCCCGGGCTATTGCCCCGCATGCCCGTGCGATGACCAGGCTCTGCCCATACCTTACTGATATTTATACTCAGTGCAGTGTTGACTCAATTTCTGGACTCATTTCATAGAAAACCGTGTTTCTTTGTTTTAACGGTATTTTTCATTCAATTTATTTAGGTTAGGGTTGCTATACACGTTTTGGGTGTCATCATAAAAGCAGATGTTGAAACAGCCAATGGCTAAAACGTGATTTAACCCAATGCATGGTGACAGTTTTTAGATGGGCGATAAATGCGCCAAGTAGTGTCAATTCGATATTTTTTAATCTGTGAAAAAGTCCGAAAGATCTTGCATTTTGGTGTGTCCATTATTGCTATTTTGTAATGTAAGCTACTGCGTGAGATAGGCTTGCTCCATTGGACGTCATTCAACTGTTCATTTGGCTTTTTGCATATGCGTTATTGTTATTGCACTCATGTTTACATCTAGCCGTTGCCGTTCTCAGAGTGGAAATGGTGTCGATTTTGGTACTGCATACGCTAGTGTATTATATAAATAGATAATGATAAACTTCTCTTATACGACTCTTCTCTCAGTTATACGACGCTTTAAACGGTTGAGGCGATTTCGAATTTCTCTCTCAAGAATTCATTTTATAATCTTTAAAATACACTCATGTCCATAAATTAAGGATAATGAAGTTCAGGCAAAGAAAGAGAAAGAAGCAAAACAAATTTGACTTATTTGTAAAGTCCATTTATTAAACAAAAAGTAAAGAGCAAAAAAGATGCTATATGTTTGACATAATTAATAAAAATTGCAAGTTTTACTCCCTTGACCAAATTTCAAAAAAGAACCTATTTACAAAAAACAGTATAACATGGTTAGTAGGATGGTTAATACGGAGTATGTCTCCCGGACGATGCAATACGGGCCTGACAACGCCTAGGCATGCTGAGTATCAAATGATCAATCTGATCTTGGGGAATATTACACCACTCATCAAGCAATGCACTCCGAAGTTCCGGTAGACAGGTGGGAGGGGGTTGACGGGCTGCAATTCGTCGGCCAAGCGTATCCCACACATGCTCTATTGGATTCAAGTCCTGTGAGTATGCTGGCCAATGCATACGGGTGAT
Organism: Cheiracanthium punctorium; assembly: GCA_038373885.1. Taxonomy (NCBI): domain Eukaryota; kingdom Metazoa; phylum Arthropoda; class Arachnida; order Araneae; family Cheiracanthiidae; genus Cheiracanthium; species Cheiracanthium punctorium. The sequence continues at coordinate 170,963 of JAWZYV010011963.1, forward strand.
ATCCTCCGATTGAAGGCATTCGTCTGCAATGTTTGCACGGTGAGGACGGGCGTTGTCATCCATAAACACAAATTCAGCACCCATGGCGCCCCGAAACAAACGTACATGTTGTTCCAGAATGACATCCCGATAGATGTGGCCTGTCATCGTTACATTCTGAACATGCAGGTCAGTTCTGGAACCAAGAATAATTCCTCCCCAAACAAGCCATCCTGCACCACCGTAACGGTGTCTTTCAATGGTGTTCTCTTGGTGGTAACGGGTACCTGGCGCTTTCCAGATGAATGTCCGGCGAGAATCAGACTCCAAACTAAACCTCGACTCGTCGGAAAACATCACACAAGACCACTGTTGCGGTGTCCACAATGCATGCTCTCTACTCCAGGTTAATCGCAGGCGACAGTGAGTTGCGGTAAGTGGAACAAATCTGACAGGCCTACGAGCATATAGATCAATGTGCCCTAAGCGTCTGTACACGGTCTGCCTTGAAACTGTCGTACCGGTAGCTGAAGAGAGCTGACGAGACAGGTCTGATGCTGTACTCCGTCTGTTTCTTTTGGCAGTAACTGCCAAATAGCGGTCCTCATTCGGCGTTGTAACTCGGGGGCGACCTGTGCTGTAACGTCTACTCACATTACCATCATCTTGGAATCGTTGCCAAAGCCTGGAGATGACACTCTGGGCGATTCCAAGTTCCTCGGATACTTCCAGCTGGGTACGTCCACATTCCAGTCGTCCGATAATTCTGCCACGTAAAACATCATCCAAATGCCTCCTTTGTGCCATAACTATGCGGTTTTTGTACTGAAAGGCTTTCACAGCGCTTGTGAACAATTTTACTTCACCTTACAATTTTACTTACCCCTCTCTTACACTCTCGTCATTGTGACGTACCATCCACGTCATCTGGTGGTTTCCTGTAATTTGCATATTCTTCTTCAAGATGTGTGTGATCATTCCACAGGTGAAAATTTTATTTTAGAGATCAATTTCTGTGTGATTCTGAATTATCCTTACCTTAATTTATGGACATGAGTGTACAAACCATGCACGTTTTCATACCTTAATCTTTTCACTATTGTTAAAGTGTATAATCAATGATGAATAACATTTCTTATCCAAATTTCTGCTTTATTAACGATGAAATCATACAGTGGTAAGTGCACTACAAGTTTGTATTTTGTGAGCTTTTGTTAATTATTTCATGTTTTATTTTTTAATGCACTTTATAAACTGTTTAAATATGCCCTAGTATTGAAAACTTATCGTTTTTCGCTATAGGTAAAATAATAAATGCATATCAAATTTTAAACGTGTATAACAGGATAGTCGCTCACTCACAAGATTCTCTCAGTTGTACAACTTTCTTCTACGGTCGTATAAGTGAGAGGTCACTATATTTAAAATGCTTCGTCATCAATTGTACAATGCATCTATGTTAACTGTAAATCTACAACAACTTTTGAACAACTTTTTAAAACTTTAATTCAGCTAGATACTCGGGAAAATTATTTTTGTTGTTTTGAATTTTTTCTGAAAGTTGCATGGCAGCAGCTTCACTCTTAGTAGTCCATAGTGGATTGGGTGTAGAAGTATTATTAAATTTTTTAATCAAAATTATCATAGGCTTGTTTTTAACCCTTTAACGCGCAGTGTTCCCGCTCTGGGAACACCAAACTTTGACGCTTTGACAGTTCCCAGGCACGAAGAATAGATTGGATTTCTATAAAAATAGTTGCGGGTGACATAACTCCACGAGAATCCTTTACTTTTTAGCACGTCGTTTCCCGTAAAAACAATTGTCACGACTATTTTTCACAGCACTGACATCTGCTGAAAAATGCGAGAACAGCTGGATAGATTGCGCAATGCTGAAAAAAGGGCAGCCGTTGCCCAGCCAGCTGTCGTCAAAAAAGGGTCTCTAGATCTGTGGCACGAGATGAACGTTTCGATCGTCCGCCATCTTGCTGGTAGTTAAGTCGAGCGATGGCAACGGCTGCCCTTTTTTCAGAATTGGGAAAGGGTTGCTCCTCAAAGTGTTAAAGCTGTTTAAAAGTCTTGCGACAGCAATCGTTCTTCAGGTGGAGCATCCTCAAGCTCAAAATTCGTTTTCGAAAAATGAACTTAAGCGTTATTATTCGTTAAGGGAAATATTGCAAAATTCAGTTGAGTTTTTTCCCCCCTCGAATGTTTCTTAACTTTTATAGTTTAACCGTTTATATTAGTGTACAGGACAGGCTGTAAAGAGACCTAAATTTTTTCAAAGATTTTGCAAGATTGGATTTTTTAAAAGGTCTTTCAAAAGTTGCATGAGTTCTTTAAAAATAAAACCTTAAGCTTGCGCTCACTCCGCCGTTATTCTGAAGTTAAAATTCATCGAATAAACTTCAACTACTGGTGTTATAAAAGTGTCCTTTAATACGAAGAACGGGTAGTTCAACTTCCTTTGCAATAAAATTGTAGAGTGAAATAATGAAAACTTTGTAAATAACACACATAAAATGTCTGTGAACTAGATGATTTATACAGGTTGATAACCCCCCGCCCTTGGCAGGTGCCTTTAGTGTAGTGTAGACTTTCCATAACACAAAACAAACAAACAAATGTAGAGATTGATAAGTAACTTATATACGTGGGTCATCTTACAAAGTTGAATCTTTTAAATAACAGTTTCTTTTGTGTGTTATAAAATTCCAAATCAAAATTTTTAATTACAATAGGCTTGAAAGCTTATATAATGTGTTTTCCCCATTCAAATGAACTTTTATTCTCCATACAATATAGAAAAGAGCTATAAAAGAGATTTGTTTATTTCACTTTTGTTTTTGATGCAGTTAGAGATAGATACATGCAGATATGTAATTCACGTCTCAGGCCAGCAAATACATTGAACATGAAATTAAAGTATTTTGTATATTGCTGGCTGTTTTATCTAATCAAACTCTTAAACTTACTTTTTTATTTCTTTGTAAGCGACGTGTATGGAATAATGATTACATAAGACGGAAATTATTCAATTTATTGTTTCCTTCCACTTCGTCTGCGTTCCACATTCGAACACAATAAAACTTTGTCTCGGAAAGTGAAAAGGTGAAGGTGGGAGTGAATGAAGTAAACAGTCGAACTTCTTCCCACATCTTAACTGTAAATGAGAGCGAACAATGTAGTATAATATGGTACTATTTCCAACAATCTCAAAGCAGAATTTCAAATATTTTTGTAGTGCTGCCATCTAGTGGTTAAAACAGTGAAGTAACTTTGGATCGTGAAAATGTAACAGGATTTTAGAAGTACAATATGCATATGAAAAGCTTTTCTGAGAATTTATGAGAATCCATTTTTGCAAAATAATTAAGTCTTGATATCTCCCTATTATAAGAAGACTTTAACATTCGTGCTAGATAGTAGTAGAGATGTACATCAGATTGCTTCGCAGATGGATTTTTAGTGCTGCCATCTAGCGGTGAAAAGAATAAAAACAACATGCTAGGCTTTAACGCGAGGTGTCCTCCAAAACTCTGACGTTTTGACTGTTGCCAGTCACGAAGAATAAATTTAATTTCTCTAAAAAAACTTGAGGGTGACACAGTTATTCGAGAATCCTTTTCTTTTTAGCACATGATTACCCGTAAAAATTGTCGATTATTTGTAAACTTGTCAGGATTATTTTTAGCAGCACTGGCATCTGCTGGAAAAATGGAGAATACGATGGAAATACATTGATGTAGAAGAACAACTGGATAGACTGCCCAATGCTGAAGAAAAGGGCAGCCGTTGCCTTAGTTCGATTTAACTACCAGCAAGATAGAGGTCGATCGAAACGTTCATCACGTGCCACAGCCCTAGAGACCATTTTCGACGCGCTTTTTTTTTTTTTTTTTTTTTTTTCACCACTGACATAAGATCTGCGGCACGCGATGAACGATTCGATCGTCCGCCATCTTTCTGGTAGCTAAATCGAGGTATGGCAACGGCTGCGGTTTTTCAAGCGTTGGGAAATGGTTGCGCTTCAAATTGTTAAAACTGTGTAAGCAGTAAAAATAACAAATGTTTTGTGTAAAAACACACATAAATGGTACTTATTACGTGAAAAGTTTTTGTTAATTTCATATTGTAACACCAATTTCTGTTCAGTTTTTTTTTTTTTTGTTTTTTTTTGTGTAAGCAGTGTTCAATTCATGTTTGGCGTTTTTAAAAGGGCGCCGCGCCACCAAAAGAAAAAAAAAAAAGTTTCGCCTCTTTTCAATCATTTACTTAGGAAATCGCAACGCATAATGTGGAGGTAGGGGATGTAATTCTGTTAGACTTTTTTAACATTGAGTTATTTGTTCCACCTTCAATACCCGCATGCGCACAAAACCGACCGAAGTTTTTAATGCACTTAAAGCATTTCCTTAAATCTGGTGACATCAGAGTCTATGACGTAGTCATAGTTCGAATACTTTTCATTGCTGTTTATTAATGATTAATGTTCTTTGCATTACTTGGAGAACGATGGACTCTATTTTAGAAGGCTAATCTCGACCAGTAAGAGTTAAGTGAACAGGATGGCTCATATTTATTTAAAAGGACTTCTAAAAACGTTTAAAATGTCGCATCATAAATGAAAATATTTTAAAATTCCGAAAAGTTAAAACAGTTTAATAATTACCAACATTAGCAGTACATTTATATCGTTAAAGGAATGCATGGATGAATAAAAATTTTAATTTCCTCGCCAAATGAAATAAGTAAAATGCCAATTTAAGGCATTTAATAATGGTAAAAGGGTTATTGTTTTATAGATTTTATATTAGAACATAAATAATGATAAATTAAATAGCATGATTATTGGTCGTACTTGTATCGAAATTCTTGTATTTGCAGTATTTTTGCATTGTCGAGATTTCCTTAAATACTAATGCCTGGGGGGTGTACACAAATTTAGTTTGTGTATTTTTTTTTCGCTTCAGACTTCTAATATCTTTACTCTGCATGCAAGTTTGACCGTTTTTGTAACTGGAAGTATGCATGTAGGAAATACTAAGGATTGCGAAAATGGTGTATACATTAATGATCATAACCTTGTGTTTGCAATATTTTTGTATGGGCAAGATTTCCCTAAATACGAATGCAAAGACCAGTGGGCTGTATACAAATTTAGCTTGTGTATTTTTTTTCGCAAATAATTTTTTGCTTCAAACTTCTAATATCTTTACTCTGCATTTAACTTTGACCATTTTTGTAACTGGAAGTATGAATGTAGGACTAACGATTGCTAATATGTACGTAGATATGCTGTATACATTAATGATCATAACCATGCATTGTAGGCCCGAATTTTGGGAAAATCTTGTTATTCCAAATCTGTGGAATAAAAGGAAGGAACTAAATTATCTGATGTCGCTTCATTTACAGGAGATGATGCGAAAGGATTCTGTCAGGAGTCTGCCTCCTTGCTCTCCTGATGCCAGGTCTCCTCCAGCCGTGCCGCCTGGAGGACGCATTGCCCACCCGAGAATGCCTCCTTCCCACGGAGAACACAGCACAAACAGCCTGCAAAGGCGGTAAGTAGACTGTCACAACCTCCGTGATTTCGACGAATGTAGCAAACAGTAGAACAACTGCTATTGCGTGACAAAAACGAACCAGTGTATTTCGAATGCAGAAACCCGATTTTGAGCATCAAAAAAGGGTGTTTAGGTCATGTCGCTAGATGACTGATCAATTGGTTGACCAAACCATGGACTTTGATTCTCAAACAGCCAACTGAGCAGTTTAAGACATGTGACCGGCGATAGATTCTACCAATAAAATCTCATTTTGAAAGTGACTGCGGTCCTCCAAGAACCTGAAGAAACCAATAGAAAATGATAATGTCTGTCCTCCGGGAATGGATTATGCAGAAAAATGAAACTGCTTTATTATGATTTTAAGTAGTTAAAATAGTTAAAATGATAGTTAGTTTAGATAGTTAAAATACTTAAAATGTGTATTTTTAACACCTTTTTTTTTGGGGGGGGGGATTAATACAATAGAATTTGCGCTAAAGAATGTGAAGTCGTTTGTCACTCAAATAACGTACATGCAACGTCACGTCCAATTTGAGCATTTGAGCATTTTTCTGAATAGACTCTGCTACTAATGATCTTTAATCACACTGAAAACTGATTTACTGCTGGAAAATCAGAGTCGGAGGTTCCCTCTCAAAATCGGTCTTTTGCAATCACGCAACAACGCAAGTTAAATACCGTTTATGAATGTTCAAAATCGAGTTCCTTCCCCATTGAATTTCATTCCGAGAACTATTTTGTTTGCCACGCAGAATTTGATTGCCCCTTTAAAAAACGCACTTAATGTTCTTCTAATCTATATTTTCTCTTTTTTTTTAACATTTCAGTGATCTGAACCAGGCTCCCGGTCTTATGCGCCGGTACACGATGTCACCTGATGGTTCACCTATGGCCCCTTCGAACTATCCCCCCAGGATGCCTCCGAACGGGTTGATTTGCGAACCACGGTATTCGAAAAGCGGGAAGCAGTGCGCCCGCCCCCTCAGCCAAGGGTTCGAATCCCGACCGCTGCCTCCTCCAGCCGTGCAGCTGCGCACCGGGCGCTTGGGCATCTACGACTCCGAAACTCTTAAGCGCAGCGAAATGCCGAACAGCGGCCGTAGCAGCAGCTACGACGACTTCAACAACAACAACAGCAGGCAAACCCAAAGAGCGCCCGGGGACATCTCGCAGCAGATATACGTGGACACCAACTCTTCTTTCGCTGGCGGCAACACTATCGTCGCGACTGCAGACCACCTCGCCATTCCGTACCGCATTCCGCAGCTGTCTCCGAAGGCCTCTTTCGACGGCTGCAACGGCATGGAGGGTCGGAAAGACGCGCCCTCTGGCGTGCCGGTGCGCGGACATCCGCCACCGCCCGCCTTGCCGAACGGCGTCCACCAGAACCAGCAGCAGCTCTCCAGGCCCCTGGAGGACCACCATCTTGCGGATCACCGGAACCGTCGGTTCCACGACCCCGTGCAATACGGCGAGGGCCTGCAGCCTTACGCCGGCCAGGGCAGCAGTCACGCATTCAAGAAGCACCCGCCGCCGTCGCCCGACGGCAACGCCATCTACGCCAATCATCTGGTGCCGAACGGACTGAATGGACACGGACCGTCCACTGACCATAGGTCCGTGCAGAAGCGATCTCCGCCCATGCTGAACGGGAACAGCGGTGCCTTTTACGAAAACCACGTGCCGAAGAACGGTCCTAGGGACGTGCAAGACGTGGACACTGCCTTGTACGCCAACCAGCGCGTTGCAAGCACCCGCTACAAGTCCCCCCAGCCGGAAATCGCCTCTCCCGTCTTCTCAAACGGCGGTGAAAGCAGCTTTTCGAATTTCAGGTAAAGTGATTAAACCTCCTCAATTTCAAGAATTTTTCCTATCTATCCCTAAAATGTAAAACAGCAGTTGGGGATAACATTTTAGTTATAATGATTATTTCTTCCCAATTTAAAAAAAAAAAAAAGATCAATCATGTTTTCTTCGTTTTATGAATGTTTACAATGCTATAGCTGAATAAATAGAATCTTATTTGAGCAGAGCAATTAACCCATTTACGCCCAGCGTCCTATTTTAATTTCTCGAATAATAAATCTCATTTCCACAAAAAACACAGCGAGACCGAGAGCAAAGTAAAAGAAAATCTTTTACTGTTTTATTCATATTTGTAGGGGAAAAAAATGTAAAACAGCAATTGGGGACAAAATTTTAATTATAATTTCTTCCGAATTAAAAAAAAAAATCAGTCATTTTTTCTTCGTTTCATGAATGTTGGCAATGCTTCAGTTGAATAAATAGAAGCTTATTTGAGAAGAGCAATTAACCCATTAACGACAGGCGTCCTATTTTTAAGACGGCCGCAAAATTTGTATCAAAAACATATAACATTAATTTATTTTCCTATTTTAATTTCTCTAATAATAAATCTCATTTTCACAAAGCACTCAGCGACACCGAGAACAAAGTAAAGAAGAATCTTATCCAGTTTTATTCATATTTGTAGAAAAAAAAATGCATTCTTCATACCCCCCACAAATGTCGGAAATTTATTTATCACTTCTGACATCAGCATAGTTTGGAGAATGTGATGAAAAAAGCCGGTTGATAATAGAGCTGTTTCACCTATGTCATTATCACTACGTCAAACCTTAGCAACCAACATTTTTCGGTCAAACATTCGTTCATTTGAGAATGGTCATTGGCCGAAAACGTGCCTTTGTACCACTAAATATCGGAGTTGACCGAAAAAAAAATTCAGTGACATCACGTAAAAATACTGTATATGTTGATCGGGGCCATCGTGACTCTACCGGGCCTGCTTGTGCACTCCGATGAGTCATTCAAAGAGGCCTGCGGATGCTCACTTATTGGCTCCAGCACTTAGATACGTCATCTAACGACCGAATCTAACCAATGAGAAAACGTCCGTAGGCCTCTTTCGGAATGCACAAGCAGGCCCGCTAGAATCACGATGGCCCCAATTTTATTTCAGAATTGGGGACACCATGCTGATTTGTCCCCAGTTTTACAAAAATCTGGTTTCCTTAATTTCAGGAGTCCCGGCCACGGCTCTTCCCAGAAGAGCAGCAACCAGCAGAAGCCTCGCCCGACCCTGCCGCAGCCCTCCGACATGATCATGGTGACGGAAACTCGCGGATGGAACGGCCAGGCCAGCTCCTACCCGGCCAAAGACCTCGTCGTCAAACCCACCCCCAGGATGCCGCCCCGCTTCGCAGCCAACATCGCTTCGGGAACGCAGCTGACGGCCGTTCCGGCCTACCAGTGCGTCATCAACGAGTTGTCAGGCCAGAACGGTCACCAGACGCTCCCCAGGAACCCCAGCAGTGATTCGTCGACCCTGTCCCTGAGGTCCGGATACGACTCGTCTTCCAGTTCAGTCAGGGACTTCGGTCGCCAGCCCAGCAAGTCCGACAGTTCCATCGATATGAGAAAGTTGTCGGAAGGTAAGAATCCGTTTTTCGGTTTGTTTTCGAAACTATTCGTATTATTACTAGCGGTTCGTACCAAACAGAGACCTCGAGATTTCCCAGTTTTATCCCGATTTAACGCGAGGGAAGCCGAGGTCAAAAGCTAGTTTTTATGCTGACTTGATAGCTCATGCAAATACTTAAAAATCTATTCACTTGTTCAGTCGAGGCCATCCTGAATCTTCTACCGGGCCTGCTTGCGTACTTCGATGAAATCCAAAGAGGCCTACGGGCATTTCTCATTGGTTAGATTCGGCCGTTAGATGACGAATCTAAGTGCTGGAACCAGCAAATTAGCATCCGCAAGCCTCTATGGATGACTCACCAAAGCACACAAGCTGGCAAGGTAGAAGATTCACGATAACCCCGACTCAGTCTTCTTTCTTTTTCGACTGGAAGGTTTCCATTTGTGCATTTTTTTTTTTTTCAAGCCTCACAGAATCGAAGTCTTGAATCTTCTTGATATCGTTGTTCGTGATAGAACAACGTAGGTACGCCGGGGCCATCGTGACTGTTCTACCGCACCTGCTTGTGCATTCCGATGAGTCATCCAAAGAGGCCTAGAGATGCTCACTTATTGGTTCCAGTACTTAGATACGTCATCTAACGGTCGAATCTAACCAATAAGAAACGTCCGTAGGCCTTTTTGGATGACTCATCGAAATACACAAGCAGGTAGAATATTCACGATTGCCCCGGGTACATGGGCGCCGGCAGCATAGGGCAAGGGGGAGCAATGCCCCCTGGACTTTTGTATGCAGTGTTTTCCCTTGCTTTTTTGCTCTTTCCAACATGGTAACCATACGATAAAGTAGTCTTTGCCCCTCCTGGAGTAGTCTTTGCCCCCCTCTGGGAAATATTCTGCGTACACACTCATCGATCACCTTATCTAGCGTCAGTCCTTACAACCGTAACCCTCCAAATCTATTCTTCCCATATTCTAACTTTAAAAAAGAAAAAAAAAAAAGAAAAAAAAAAGCGTATTTCTCAACTACTCGTCTACTAAATTTCTCGAAGATCGGATCAACGATGCCAAAGTTATCGTCGAACAAACATGCAAAAGCCCTTCAGTTGGATATTATCTTAAACCTTGCTTCTCTCGGTCAGTTATGACGTACATTTTGGAAGGTGTCGCCTAAACTGAACTTCGACTGCGTTTAAGACTTAGCGTTTAAGACTGAAAAGTTTGTGGTATTTACTTAAACTACTGCAAAAAAATCTTTAATTTCTGAGTAACGAAATTTTTCTTATAAGTGAATTTTTCACGTTGAAACAAACGAGTTCGTTATAGGGAGTTCTACCATAATTGAAATTCTGATTTTAGAACATTTATCGGAACAATCTTATCCTCTCTCTCTTTCATCGCCGTTGTTTGATTTATTTTTTATTCTGCTTCCTTCGAAAACAACTCTCAGGAATGTTTGCACCCGGAATCAATTTTCCGCCGATCATCTCATCAGCACTGTGTTCGGAAAAATAGAAAAAGAGTTTAAAAAAAATAATAAATTGTCCGTTCTTGCATTCTTCCAAAAAAGGTGTGTTACTTTCGCAATCTGTGATTTATCTGACGTCCATTCTGACGCGCATCATTCGCAGTTTGATCATGATAAGTAATATCTGCTACCGTAATTATCTGGCATGTTTTAAGAGGCAAGATGAAGAAGAAAAATTTCCTTGCAGACGATATCGAATTTTCCTCTCGCGATGTTGTTGGGCACCGCTATTACTACTACTTTTTTGCGTTGAGATGCGAAAGGTGAGTTATAGTCAATGAATTTAATGAATTTTTTTAACTATTTTTATTTCTTCGGTACTTATTTTCAAGTACTGTCAGTAGATGAAGGGTTAAAACATTTCGGAACTTTTTAGCTTTAACTGGTAAGATATTTACTCATCAAATGGATAAGCATGAAATTTTCTAATTACTTAAGATTAATTAATTCAAATTATATGCTTTTGGTAAGTATCTATTAATTATTTATATATGCGCAATTTCCGTTGTGAATATGCATTTTTTTTCTAAAATTTCATTTATTTAATGCTCGTTTAAAAAAATAGAGTGTGACTTTATTATTTTGAAACTTTTCAGAAAGTATCCTCATTTCCCCTACTTAGATTCTACGTCTCGAGGATTTAAAGTTTATTTGAAAATTTTTATCTAATTAAGTCGACACAAAATAAATACACAGCTAATTACCCTTGGCAAATTATATATTCTGGCTCTAAAGCCACTGATTTCCACATTACAGATTTACTCAACAACATTTATTTGACACGATATTTCAATTTCATAAATATTACTTTATATTTGAGCAAGTTATCGCTATTTTTGTGACTTTTTTTCCCTTGTTTTTTTTGGAAACCAGTGAATTATTTGCAATAGAAAATGTAATTTTTAAGAGTGGACTATAGGCCAGTGTTTCCAAACCACTGGTACACTGGCCGGCGCCGATTCACTGATATCAAATTTATCAAAAATAATCATCAGCAAACGTCGTTCTAAATTGTGATTTGTGGATTGTAGGAGATGTCAGTCAGTTCTTAAAGCCCGAGCCCGAGGACTTTTAATTCGAGCCCAAAATGCAAAACAGTATGACAATGTTAGGTCTATGGAACAATGTCTTCAGTTTTTATTCCTCAACGACATGACGATTCCTACCTTTTCGCCTAAATACCATTTACTCCAAGGTCACCATTAATGATGAGTTCGGGCTCACTTTTTAAAGCCCGAGCCCAAGCGATATTATTTAAGTCGTAGCCCGAGCCCGAAACATCAGCTAATCGATAAATAAAAGTCAATGACTTCACCGACCGAATATCATAAATTTTGCCGTTTTAGCAAATTAAAGACAAATATAGTAGCAAACTCTTAAAATGCACTTTCTAATTCTTTATACTCAAGCTCATCAAACAATAATTAGCTTATTTCTCCATGAATTACTTTAATCTAAAAAAAAATCTGTTTACAAGGGGAAATTTTTCACGACCCCTAGCCTGAACACAATCGTGTTACAGAGCCCAGTTCGGATCCTTTCTCGGGATAAGCCCGTCTCATCCCTAGTATGGATGCGCCATTCGAATGATTTCTATAATCGATTACTGCTATTCGAATAGAATCAATAATCAATTAATCGAACACTGAATATTCGCGATTTTCACTATTCAAGTAGCCTTCGCGGTATCCGTATTCGAATAATATTTATGATTTCTGTTCGAGATTCAAAATGCCATGTGCTGATACTTTAATGCTATGTGCTGAGCTTTCGAATGAATTATCGATTTTCTCGAATGCATTTAATAATTGATTAGTGCGAATCGTTTCCGCATTCGTTATAAATAAAAATTATAACACTTGATTTAATAAATAATTTTTTATACGATATTTATTGTTTTCAGCTGATACTGGTCCACAAAATAATTTTCCTATTTTTTGGCGGTCCGCAGTTGTCAAAAGGTAGGGAAACATTGGACTAGGACCAGTCCAACAGACTCCCCCTTCCCCCGCTATCTCCCAGTTAAGCCAGTGCCAGTCCTTGCATAATCCTACTATATAGTTACGCTGATCCCTAACTCACTCACTCTCTAACAATTCCGGTCCGACCACTTAAAAAAAAAGCTTTTACTGACATTAATCCAAACAAATTAAATAAAAAATTATGGTCTAAAACTGTAATAAAATTCACACCGTTTGTACGATCCGCGTGAAATTTTTCATAATCGTGTATAAAAATATAGAAAACAATTTGAGCTACTGTAAAAAATCTGAAAATCTACCCGTTCCCTCATTTTTGGGCTATTTTTCGCTCTTTTCAGCTCCATTTTATTTCCGAGAGCAAAAAAAGTTAATCATTTGGGTGACAAAATTACTTTTTGAAGTGAAAATGGCATCACAGAATTTGGATTCCAATTCGTTTAAAATAGTTTTTCCAGGTAACATGGTTTAATTTTTTTTTCATTAAAACAATCGTCTACTGACGCATTCATAGGATGGCTGCTGAGTACACGGAACGAAATCGTTCGAATGCGGAAAGTTTCTGCGCATTTCCAGAACAGCATGAAATTCGTTTTGGATATGTGTTAAAAATGGAGTATGAAGTTATTTATTTTAGTTGGACGTAAATGAAATATATTGATTGTTGACCCAATTTCGTCCAATGTTTTTTTCTAGCGCCCGTTGTCATTGCCTCCACAACGGGCCTCTTCTTCTAGTCTCTCAATCAATATGAGAAGAGAGATTTCTCCTACAAAACGTTGTAGAACGGGTGCATTCTACGATAGGACCCCAAAATTATTTTTACAAACGGTTTTAGTCAAAACTAACAGGACACAAAATTGGGTAACATTGACCCCATACGAGTGCTTAAGTTACTTAAGTCGGATCGAGTGCTGACGGGTTAAATAGTATCCCTCGGGCGGTGAAAGAAATGAGCCCGAACTCATCTCGAACGCACACTGGAAAAAGAACATGGAAGTTACGACCTCTGCGAATGCAGGGGGGCCATGTGCAAAGCAAGCAAAGCTGCCAAATGACACACTTACGACCTAAGACGACTTTTTTGTCAATCCCAAACCACAACCATGTTCCCGACAAGACATTACGGCGCATACGGCCATGCCTTGCCGTAACATAGCGTGCCTCAACGAGCTACTTAAAGTTTGCATTGTTGCAACGATACACAACATACAACAATCACCGTGCAGAAACTCCCGAGCTGTGAAATGAAACACTGCAACAATTGCAAACAAGGCCGTACCCAGGGGGTGTGGTCCTATGGGTCCGGAACACCCCCCCCCCTCTAAAATTGTAATAAAACTCATACCCTTTGTACGATCCTCTTGAAATTTTTCATAATCACGTATAAAAATATAGAAAACAATTTGAGCTACTTTGAAAATCTGAAAATCCACCCGTTCCCTCATTTTTCGGCGCTTTTTCGCTCTTTTCAGCTCCAGTTTATTTCCGAGAGTGAAAAAAGTGAATCATTTGCGCGACAAAATTACCTTTTTCAAGTGAAAATGACGTCACACAATTGGGATTCCAATTCGTTTAAAATAATTTTTCCAGGTAACATGGTTTAATTTTTTTCCCCCCATTAAAATAATCGTCTGCTGAAGCATTAATATAAGAGGTGCTGGGTACACAAAACGAAATCGTTCGAACGCGAAAAGTTTCTGCGCATTTCCAGAGGAGCATGAAATTCAATTTGGGTATATAATAAAAACTGAATATGAAGTTATTTATTTTAGGCCGAAGAAGATTAAATATATTGAGTGTAGACATATTTTCGTCAAATGATCGCCCGTCGTCGACCGTTGTAATTACCACCACAACGAGCATTTTCTTCTAGTAGTTGTAGTAGTTGTAGAATTTCGTTTTGGAGCGTAGACTTATTGCTACACAAACTATACATTTTTTTTTTCTTTCTTCCAGGTGGATTAAAGTCTGCTGGCTCGCAGCAACGCATTGACAAGAACTTCTTGTCGGCGTCTATGACAAGCTTGTGCAGTGACACTTCATCGTCAGTTTCCACGCGCAGATATCACAGATACCACCACGACGATCCTAACTGGGACAGGTGTGTAATTAGCATTGGCTTTGCATTCTTTCTTTCTTTCTTTCTTTTTTTTTTTTTTTCAAGTTCGAATTACATAATATACAGTGAAGCACCGCTTACATGTTTCTCGTTTATACGTTTTTCTGAATGGTCCCGGCGAAATCCTTTGGATTTTTATGTTAAATAATTTCATTTATACGTTTTTCTGAAATCGAAAGCTTCAGTTATGCGGGGTGTTTTTTTTAGAGACCTGACGAGGAGAGAAATTATGTGATGCAAATTTTCTTCAACAAGCTTTCACAGGTTCTAATTTTATGCAAGAATATCCAATATCCGGCAAAATGATAATGTTAAACAGGCACTTTTAACTATGTACAATGAACTTTTTTCTGTACATTTCCAAACAGCCATACAGCCAAAATTTACAAAATATTTTGTACATGCGGGATGAATAGGAATACAAGTACTAGCTATCCATTAAATTCAGTATAAAACTGTTAGTATTACATACTTATTGTGTGTTTGGTTTTCATGTAGTAATATATGATGCAGTACTTTAATTTAAATCTGGCTTTTTATTGACGATTATTACGAAAATGTACGTACTTTTGAGAACTTCGTTTATACGTTTTACCCCCCCTAATCCCTTTAAAAAATGTATAAACGGTGCTTCACTGTAGTTTAAATGTAAAACAATGCTTAACTTTTTTTTTGTTTTGTTTTCTTAAATCCAACTGCGATAGTGAAGACTAAATATATATATATATATGAGTGGTCTCTATGGAAGCTGTAGTATACACGATTCACAGACGTAGCTATAGCTTTCACAAGGGAGGGATTCAGCTATGTAGGGGAAGGGGAGGTCCATTCTTAGTGTAAAATTTGATTGGCAGTAAATTTTACTATAAATAACTTGTAAAAAATTTCAGTTACATTACATTTAAAAAAAATATAGTAATCCCTTTATTACCCATTAAAATATACAGTTTACACGTGGACATTTTGCCAAAATTACCATTTTTGCGCAGACTAAGGGGAGGGTTCAGACTCCCTAAACACCTCCCTTATATACGCTCATGGCACGACTACAATCAGTATAATCAGGGACTAATTTGCAGAGATGGGCGCCCAGGGCAAAAGCTCCTTGGGGGCTCCTCTTACGAAAACTTTCCTATACCCTACAAAGCAATTTTCTTGTCACACCATTACAAAGAAGGATGTTTTATGTGTATTGCATAACCAGCAATATATTTTTATGCTTTATTACAATGAAAGCGTAAAAAAATGATTATTTAGACAAAATGCAAAATGAAATTCAATAGTTTAACAATAATAATATTATGTAAGATAATAATATTTCAGTTATATTATTGAATTTTCAGTCGTTAATTTCAATCCGTATTTTTCAAGTGATATCTCCCACACTATTTTTGCATTTATTTTCCTTATGTTTATATAAGAGCAGTGGCGTAGCCAGGAGGGATAAAGGGTCACACCCCTCATGAGGAATTTTTTGCTCTACAAAATGTATATTCTTCACTCTCTTATCACACTCACGTAAATATATATGTAATTTGCAGTAGTCGTAACCGCCCCTCCCATGAAAAATTTCTGGCTACGCCACTGTATCAGAGCATTTATTTAAAGTGGAATAGATCTTCACTTTGCTAGACTTACGAAGCTATTTCCCTTTGTCTGTTTCGATTGAAAATCAGCTCATGATTTCCTCGCGATCAGCATATATCAACTACAAATACCACGCCATAGCTGCAAACTCTCTCGATTTTTTCGGAGATTTCTCGCCACTAAATTTTACTTAGTACTTTATGCTTAAAATAAATCCAAATTTTTAATAGAAAATAAAACTTTTTAAAAATTGTAGCGGGAAATCTCCCGAAAAACTCGGGAGAGTTGGCGGCTATGCCACGCCTACACGATAGGTTTGCACTGAATAATTGCCTGAGACTATACCGTTTAGCTAAAAAAAATGCTATTATTATATAATCCATTATCTTACTTTCAAATTCCCATTGGATAACATTAAGGTTTGGCGATTTCTTGCCAAATGTTGGCGATATTGTCAAGCTGGGTCTAGTTCTGGGGACTTTATTTTTTTTTATATAAAAAAAAAAGCTGTTAAAATGCTGCTATTCTAAATGTTACTGAATTTTACCTATAATGATGCATATTATTATTTATTTCTTTATATATTTCCTATAGAATGAATGAGGAGTACAATAAAAGGAAAGACAAAGGATCTGTTTTCAGTGCCTCACCATGGGAGAGGGAAGAAAAAGAAAAGGTAACTCACACATTTCTAACTAATAACAGATTGATTTCACATTTCTAATTAATAACAGATTGATTATGGTATTTAAATATAATAAATAACACTTGTTTAAGAAGGAAAATCTTTCCGATTACATCTTTTCAGTGATATGAGAGAACAGGTGAAACTTGAGTTCAAAATTAATAATGAAGAGGTGGGGAGAGATCCTAATTTTATACATCCCTGGATAGAATGCTTCGTCAGGCTTATTGCCATATCTTGCAGATGTGCCCAATCTCAGGATTTTGACCTGACTCAGGCTTTTAGTTCCTTAGCTTGGGCATTGGGATTTTTCATAATTTTCTCAGGCTTTTTAACTCGCTTTACAACGAAGTTGAAAAATATTTGTGATTTTGGTTTGTCTTGCCAAATTGTTGTAAAGTGTTTTATCTTTGATGGACATAGATGGGCTTATCATGCTTTGTTCTTTTTTTCAGCTGCAGCGGGAGCAGCTGCTCGACGCCAGGAGAGCCAGAGACCAGGAGATAGCGCTCCTGGAGGCCATGCCGGACAGGAGCGAGAAGCAGGAGGAATGGCTCAGGATACTGCGCCTGGAGAGGGAGTTCCAGCGCAGGGCGGAGCAGGAGGACGATGACGAAGAGGAAGAGGAGGAGGACGATGACGCCATCGGTCACCAGGAGAAGCAGCAGCACCCGGTCGGAGGAGGAGAGGAGAATGGAGCAGTAAGTTCTTTGATTTGTTTCTGTGGAAAGTTTTGAGGGGAATATGTGTGCTGGTGGGGGGCTAGCTTCGAAACCGCTGTGTTGTAGCTGAAGGCGTTATCCGATCGGACAAAAAACACCCGCTTGCCCGGATTTCACTGTCGACGTTTAGTGTTCGCGGTGTTGATCACGTGTAAGGTGATCAAACGTCCCAATTTCCTGGGATAGTCCCCAATTTCAGATGTTTTTTTTCAACTTGTCCCTAAAATGTAAAATAACTATTGAGGACGAAACTTTAATTATCATTAATATTTCTTCCCAACTTAAAAAAAAATTCCGTCGTGATTCCTTCATTTTATGAGTGGTAATGATGGTTTAGTTGAATATTGATGAATATATGAGATAACCATTACAAAATGCCTGCACGTTTAGCTTAAAAATTGGGGACACCTAGTTGATTTGTCCCCAATTCTTTGTTCAAAACTCTGGTCCCCTTAATCACGGGCCGCTACGCCACTGTCCCCGCTAGAGGGTCAACAGGAGTCTGATTAACGATGCTCCAAGCGTTATGGAATTTTCCGCGCGTTATGGACTTAGGAGATGGCTGCCGCTCGTTGGGGGTTTCAAATGATCGCGAGATGGATGTGATCGGAGCTGGCGCCATCTGTTGCTGAAGACCAGAAGGAAAATGCGTGTTCTCTTATCTGGGTCATCAATGAAAGGAGCGTGTGGGGAGAGTCGTTTTGATCCCGAGAACTGCACTGTGGTCGCTGAAGGCGTTATCCGAACAAAGGCCGCAACCTGAGGGGCCCAAGCGACCCACGATCCCTAGTTGCCATGTTAAGGGGGTGCTAAAATCCTTTATGATTACAAACAAAAGATGCCGAAATTAAGTTTTATCCTGAGTGATGAGAACTCTAGTTGCAGCACTGGACCGGACAGAAGGCATCCATTTGCCCGGCCCTTCAATTGCCGAGATCTAGCGTGCACGGTGTTGATTACGTGGTGCCACAAGTTAAAACAGGTATGAGCAAACTTTGAAAAATTTCGGGCCACACTTTAGGATGTTAGCAAAGTCATGGGTCATATAACTGGAATTTATATGGGATTTTGAATGGTTTATATGGGTTTTATACTGGGTTATGATGTTCTCCGCGGGCCGGGTTTGCCTACATGCGACTTAAATCATAGTTGCCAAGTGCTCCGATTTCGCTGGAGTTTCTGCAATAGTTTCGCTGGAGTTTTAATTTGCTCTGGAAATCCGATAATTAATTAAAAACTCCAACTTTCCGATCATCAAAATTTATCTGTAGAGACAGAGAAAATTTTTGCCTTTTCACATCTTTGTCATAAATGATTATCTTTATCATTTAAAGTAATAAAATTTCCGTATCTTCTAATATTGTACACCAAACGCAACCGCATAGGAAAATAAACTAACGTAATTTCTTTACACGGGCTGTTGGATTATCAATGCAATAGTTGATATAATTGATTAGTCAGATAAATTATTTTTTTTTCTATATTTTTAAAAAACTAATAATTTTTGTTAACCATCACGTTAGTTACTAACTTTTATCATTTATACTTAACAGGTTGAAGTCTTTCATGGCGATAAAGTAAACAGTATCCCCAATGAAAGACTGGGACGTAAACTCCTCGGCGAGCTTCACGAAGATTCACCCAAAAGTCCGACAGACAAACAAGAGTTTTCAAGAAGTCCTTCAGAGAAGCACTTCATCCCTCTGGAACGCACAATTTCCGGCAGCTTCACTCAAGGGTTGTCTCTACCAATAGGAATCAACAGCGCCCAGACACCAGACCAAAAACATTCCGAGCAGAGCTCAGGCCGCTTGCAAAAGCCGCCCATCCCTGCTCCGAGGCCCAGCAAGACGCCCGCCCCGTCGAAATCGGACGGTGCGAATTCGATCGACCCTTGCCAGCTGTTCGACGGCAGCGACGCTTCTTACGTTCACCAGTCGGAACCCGTCCCGAAAGCGATGGAGTCGAGCGTCCGGAACCTGTCGAGAATCGACATTTCCGACTCCGGCTTCTACCGCGGCGACGAGATCGGCAGGAGGGATTGCCTGCAAGACAACAACTGGCTCATAGAAGTCGAAAACGGCGCCGTCGTCGCTCCGGAATCTCAACAGTCCAAACAAAATGGCGACCACCGAGAAGAGACGCGCATCTACGAGAACATAATGGAGTTCCAGCATGGCGGCGGCGGTAGTCCGGCTCGCCAGAATCATCCACCGCCGCAGCCCCACAACGGATACGGATCCCACACCCTGCCGAAACCCAGCTCGGCCCAGCTGTCGTCGTCGGACAGGACGAAAGACGTCCCGAAAAGTCCGAAGAGCAAGTTCCCGGCGATGGGCCTGACCAGCACCCTCAGCCGGAAGCTGAACGGCCACATCCCCAGCGACAGCGACATCCTGCCGGCCCTGTACGCCTCGTCCAAGGTGAAGAACGGCTACCAGAGGGACATCCCGAGCGAACTCGAGGACAAGTCGCCGGAGTTCAAGAAGCTCTGGATCTCCAAGCCGGAGAAACTGACTTTCCAGGACAAGATCCGGAAATTCTCCCTGCAGGCCGGCGAGGACGACGTTCCGAGGGACAGAGTGAAAAATTCGAGGGCTCAGCGGGAAATCGAAATAAAGTTCAATGAAGGACAAAAGAAAAGTGCCTCGACTTCTTCAGAAGCGTGAGACTTATTTCTCCGCAGAAAAACTGCATTAACATTTTAGAGCATTTGAGTCTATTTAGATGGTATAGTTACGTATTTAACCCTTTGAAGCGCTAGTATTTTTCACATAAACAAGTAATATACATTTTTTAAAAAATTAGGGTCAATTCCTACTTAGGTCAACAAAGAATTTTATTTTAATCACATTTTATTAAATTTAATTAATTAATTTATTAATGCAGGGCCGTTTGTGAAGCAAGGGTCGATTCCGTTAATCCAGTTCGTTTAGTTTATCGTTTTCATTCATTTTTAATCCCACATAACAGGATATAAAATTAATTAATTAAATTTAATTAATATTTGAAAAAAACTGTGTTAACATCAAGTGTCATTCATTAAAAGTTAAAAAAAAATATTTCAACTTGATAAATAAAAAGTATTTCATTAACGATTGAAAATTTGAACAAAAGTTATATAAATATAGGGAGAATGTGAACTAATAGTAGGAATTGAAAAAGACCAACTGGATACACTAGCTAACGCTGAGAAAGAGTAGATGTTGCCATAGGTCCATTTAACTACCAACAACACATGGCGGTCGATGGAATAGCTCGTCTGGAGCCACAGAACTAAAGAAGTTTTCTGTGCGGCCGCTCAGCCAGCTGTGTCAAAACTTCTTTAGTTCTGTGGCGCCTGACAGGCTATTTGATCGACCGCCATATGTTGTTGGTAGTTAAATCGATCATGGCAATGACTGCATTTTTTGCAGCATTTCGACCGTTTACCCATATTTTTTTTTTGCGAATAGCAGTGAAAGTGCTGCAATAAGGTGGTTTCACGGTCAAACTACTGCACATCAAAGGGTTAAAAAGTAATGAATTGCCAAAATAGCTGTTTGAAAATATTTTTTTTTTCACCTGTAGCATGCGAATCATTGAAATAATACTTTTTTTTTTTACTTCACATAAAACTGTGCATGTTTGTTTTGGATATTTAATGAGTTGTCGCTGAGCATTATTGTAAATACAGTATTTAATAAATATATCAATGCATTTTTCCACATGCTGATGATATAGCTTTTGTATTTCTAATACAAAATGACTATACCCATTTTTGAACAGTGTGCTAGTGCTCTACTGATCGTCATTGACCCTTACAGACCTGATTAAATATTTTTTCTCGAAAAGATATGTATGTATATTTTTGTAACTGATAAAATAGATTAAATTTGTCACAAAAGAAATAAAAATTCCTGTAAAAAGGACACAACTATTTTCAATTTAAAGTTATTAGTATTTACTTAGTAATATTCTTTGTGTCTTCATTGTGGACGCCTGGTCTTAAAGGGTTAATAATCTCTTAGCAACTTATATTCACCAGAATATTTTTTTTATACATAGCTGATTATAATAAAATTTCACCCTTTTTCTTTATTGTATTCACAAGTATTTGAAAGTTTGCTGAATCTTTCTTTTGTTCTTGAAATGAATGTTTATAAAATAAATATATAACGTATTGTAAATGTTTATAAAATAAACATTTACAATACGTTATATAAAATTATATATAACTTATAAATAATTTATTAAAATATTTGTGTAAAAAATAATATTCTAGGAAAATTTGGAAACGGTTTTATTTGAAAATCTGTACATGCACAAAATTTTCCCAATGAATTTACTTTAATAAAACTTAATATGTGCATAATGTGCCTTGATTGTTAGAACATATTTGTTGCATGTATCTGTATATACATTAATGTAGTTTATTAAAATAATGAATGCAAAACTAAGAGCACTTAGCTCGTAAGCAACTAAATCTGTGATGGAAAACTTTTAATAAAAGTTAGTACTTAAAAATAGTTTCATTTCATGATTTAAAGCAAACATTACACAAGAATGCAGCAAAAAGAGATTTAGTTGATAAAACTGTGATTAAAGCTACTAATCAAAATTCTGATTTATGTGGTACATTTTTTTAAACTATCATAAAGCCAATTCAGACTTCTCATTTATTACTTCGTTATACGAAGTATAAGGAAATAATATGATAGCGAAAAATTTCGGTAGCCAGATTTTGACGAAAAAACAAATTTTGGCAAACTCTAAATTTGCTTTTAAGAATTTTTGCGATGCATCTCATCGTACGCATACATGCATGTTCATATAAATGCATGTACAACCCATTTTGACCGACTGCAAGTCCATTTTGACGAGTTTTTCCCTGACGTCTGTACGTACGTGCGTACGTGCAGAGTAGTTAGTAACTTGTACATTTCAAACACTGTTAGTCGTTTGTTGAAAACTTTATATTTAGGATTGTTGTACCATCTAGTTGTTGCAACTAAGAGTTAAAACTTTAGGATTGTTATAGCATTTAGTTATGCACCTCCCCTTTTGGTCCCAATCGACTGAAAGTTTATCTACGAGACCACCCAAAAGACTTTAAATATATTAAGCTCTATGGGCAGTAATTCATTAAAGCGTATTTTAGAGATATTAGGCTATTTCAAACGACTCAGAAGTGATATATGTTATTAAAAGCTACAAAATGAATATGGCAATTTTAGAGACATTCAACCACAATACCGTCTTACCGTATATTTAGGTAATGGTCCGATCACGGTCACGTGCCTCCCTCAAAAATTACGCCCAAAGTCTCCGAGCTTGGTGACTTTTGGCGTACATGGTATGTATTTAATGGGTATGTATTTTTTGGTGTATGTATTTAACTCTTATATCTCAAAAACTATTAGTCGTAGAATGTTGAAAGTTCATATATAAGATTGTTGTAATATCTACTTCTGCACCTTGATTTTTGGTTTCAATCGACAGGAGAGTTTGTTTACACAGAACTACCTAAAAGAATTTTAATATATTAATGTCTATAGACGGCTTCAATATATTACGTCTATATCCAGTCATTGTTTGGTCCATGCCCAAAATCTCGACATTTGTCATCAACCTTGGCGAATTTTGCCGAAATATCGCCAAACCTGGCACCAAAAATAATTTGGTATTTCGCACAGTTCTAAAACTTTTAACTGTGATGTTGAAATTTTGTACCTTGAATTATTGTAACATTTAACTGTGCATCTCTTTTTTGATTGCAATTGACTGAGTCATTTATTTACAGGGTCACCCAAACGAGTTTAAATACACTAAGGTTTATTTATAGATTCAATTCATTGACAGTCTGTGGTCAATGACTACTTTGGCTATCCCCGAAATCACGCAAACGATCTCAAGCTTGTGGTCTTTCGGCGCAATATTGCCAAATTAAGTGTCGAAAACAAATATTTCAAAATGAACCCATTTTGGCGATATCGGAAATATATGGTTAGAAATCGTTAAACCTTAGTGTTATTGCAGTATTTTATCTCTTTCAAACAAAATAAGTTAAAATGAAATGCGCCGAAAATATTTTTGATTAAACAGACGTGCAAGGAAGTCATGCTGTGTCCGATTGAGATTTTTTTTTCTTTTTGCGAAAAAGGGTGTGATAAATGAATCTGTGTGGGATGTTAGAGAAATACTATATCAAATAAAAATCTGGAGTGACTCCACTCGACTTTCCGAACACTTACGATTAAGATCATTACCAAGCACTTAAATAAATTTTAATCGATGAATCATTCAAACATACATACCAAATTGAAACTCAATCGAATGCACCGTTTAAACGCTTGCGCACTTTCAAGAATTTCTCCCCATATGCCATTATGCCATAACATAAAAGAAAGTTTTGTCGTAGCCCTTTAGGAGAACTATAAGTCCTATACACACCAAAATCAATACCGGTCTTGCGACGGTGGTTTATAACATGTATACCCAATTTGAGCTCAATCGAATGTATCGTTTAAACGCTAGCGCACTTTCAAGAAATTCCCCCCATAGGCCATAATGTAAAAGAAATCTTTGTCGTAGCCCTGTAGAAAAACTATAAGTCCTATACACACCAAAATCAATACCGGTCTTGCGACGGTGGTTTATGACATATATATCCAATTTGAGCTCAATCGAATGCTCCGTTCAGGAGCTATCGTGTTCTACTCACACATACACACACACACACCACACACACACATACATACATACATCTCGTAAAAATAGCATAAATGGATTCAGAAGCCCTCAAAACGTGTAAAAACACCAAAATCTCGAAGTCGAATTTTTTCATGATTACAATACTTTCCTTACATGGTACATGTTCGGAAAGTAAAAATAGCTGTTGTTGCAAAAAAGAATTATCTGTTAAAGAAATTGTTCACATCTTTTTATCATTGTTGGCGATAACTATGTTTGATGCATGCAAGAAAGCCATGAGCAAAGACATGCTGCGAGTGCACTAACAGATCCTAAAAAGGTAACTGTGGAAACCAGTCAATTCATGAAGAGTCAGCATTCTGGTCCGGACTGGCTCCTTTGGGGGCCCCTCGGCGAGAGATTGAAAAGGGGCCCCTTACCGAGGAATTGGGAGGGAATAGAATATTAGAATATGCAATATTTGAAAATTAGGCTTAGGTTTCTAAAAACCACATTTAACTATTTTAGAGCTTTTGGGTGCCCTGATTCTTCGGGGGTCCCCTCGAGCAGTGGGATTTCTGGGGTCCTCCGCTGCGCTACTGCGTAAAGACGCAGGATTACTGGGATTAAATAATCCAATTACACTGTGATATACATGGTGATTATTATTGAACTTCCCCTATGAACAATGCTCTATAGCTAAAAGAAGTCAACGGATTGCAACCAAAATTGGTATATTGGCTATACATGATGTTGTAGTTGTTGTTATTGTAAACACGTATATCGGATTTGTGTGCTTGTCTCGAATTTCGCTTATAAATCCTCGTAAGAAAAAGACAACACAAGGGAAGGGGGGCGGGGGTGCCCCGTATTTACGCGAAGTTTCGGAGAAGACCACGGAAAACTCGCGAACGGTTAGGTCGGCGGACGCGCGATGGTACCCGAACCCGGGTACCATCACACTTCGCCCGTCTACCATTTCCAGTGACATAACCACAGTGCCATGGTGAGGCCCGCTATACATGATATGCGCTGAAGGAATTAAAAAAAAATTAGTTCAAAAAATGTCCACTAGGTAGCGTTTTGCAGGAAAAACGGTAAATTTAATGATGGGAATGGCTAATTCAAAATATACAAACAATTTTAACATTTATTCAATAGTTTTGGGGTATTTATTCACTAATATGAGGTAATATTTGAGCTGATTTCATCTTGCAAAGTGCCATCTAGTGGACATTATTTTTAACTAAACGTTCTGAAAAATTCCCCTTTGAGCACATCTCGTGTACAGACCATATGCCAAATTTGGTAGCAATCTGCTGACTGGTTGCAGAATGCTGTTTGTATGGAAAGTTTAGTTATAACCACTCTGTATATATAAAATTATTCTAATTATAAAGTAGTATATCTTTTTTTGGGAGCCTCTCCGAGGCCCTTCGGCAATCGCTGACCATCCGACCTAGCCAGGGACGTACCCAGAAAAAAATTTCGGGGAGGGTCCAAACCGTCAAAAAGGGAGAATTTTCCACAAAAAAGACTTCATCATTATTATGTTGCTAACAAAAATTGAAATTTCGGGAGGGGTCCGGACCCCCTGGAACATCCCCTGTTTACGTCCTTGGACCTAGCCAGTCTGGGAATACTCATAAGGTTTCTCAAACACTACGATTATGAATACAAATTTTTATGAGATACAACTATGTAAAATGTAAAATAAATTACTTAAAAGTGCATTTATAGCTATTCATCTATTTGAAGGGGATTTTTTAAATATTAATGGATACTTTTAAATTTTTGTATTTATTTTTAATTATACTATAACTATACTGACTAACTAATTAACTATAGTGTTTGTCTTATCTATCGGAGGATTCAAAGAAGGGACTACCCACCAGAAGTTTAATTTAGACTTTAAAAGGTTAACTGGTTTTGTAAATTCGAATGCATTTATAAATAAAAGGAGACAAAAATTTTCGTACCTCCTCATATATATTGTTGCGGAATTACTCTGCTACTCCTGGGGTTCGTCGTTCTAAAGTCCTGTTGGTGTAAAAAGTTCAAGTAAAAAGTCACTTGTCAGGATGGAACACAAACTTTATTTCTTCTAGAACTTCGTAGAACAATCAGCTGCACACAATTCACAAGCACAATCTAGCAGTAACGTGCTTTTAACAATCCGCTTGGATCAGAAGCTCTCACAAATGCTGTATTTCTCACACAAAATAAGTCACTTTTACAGGCTAAAATTCCGTGGAAATATTCAAGGGATATAGTACACTATCCCTTAAGACACAGCAATGAAGAATTTACACACAGCACTTTAAAAACAGCTTCACAAAGCAAGCTAAAACACAGCTTCTATAGCACTATCAGTTCACAAAAAACAAGCGTACTCAGAGCTCTTCGCACATTGAATGTTCAACTCGCAACTGACTCCCTTCGGGGCGATGCCCGCTTCTATTAATAGCCGACGCAGGAGGTACAAGAGGTTTCCAGAAAAGTCAATTTCTCGAGGGTTCTACATAAAGCGTGAATTTTGATTACGTGATAGAAGAGAAATGTTAGGTTATTATGCGTTTTTAATGCAGGAAAAACAACTTCCAGGCCCCATTGGGAAAATCGCGCCAAATGACCAAAAAGTCGCCAAGCTTGGCGACTTTTGGTGAAATATCGCCAAATTTGGCGCCAAAAATAAGTCCTCAAAAGTTAAGAGATCTAAGCTCTAGGACTAATATTTCTCGAGATTTCTAGAAGCCCATAGAAAAACATATGGGAAAGCGAAACCTCCGTATCTCCGGTTCTAATTGGCCGATTTTGATGCAACAAAAAGCAAAATTTATCTATTTGAAGCGTAGAATACGAATTTTAAACCATTTTAAGCCCCAGAGCAGCGGGTTGCCCCGAAAATTCGTAACTTTGCCCCCTTTCCAAGGACTGCACGTCCCGGGCAGTACAATCCCTAGTTAGGAGGTCACACAAGTACCTACACTGTGTAACACTTAACAAGATCTTAACAACATAATTCAAGCAAGTAATCAATTGCACAATAAGCAGATACACATTAATAAATAAATAATCAACATAATAAATAATTACACTAATAAGTAATCAATGTAATAACAAATACACATTAATAAAATCCAATATATTACAAATATGTACACTAAACATGGCGTAAGTGGTGAGAGAAAGAGAGTTGAAGAAAGAGGAAGAGAAGAGAAAGACAGGAAAGGAATGAGAGGTGAAAGAAAAGAGGAATTACGCCATAGTGACCATAGTCTGAGCTAATTACAACCGCGGTAGATGGCTAGCCGATCGTAATGTACAACTCTTGGCTTCGAGTTTGGTGACTTACGAATCCGTACGATGACGTCATTCAGCCGGTTTAGGACTGTGTAAGGACCGTCCGACGGCGATTGCAGCTTGGGAGACAGGCCTTTCCGTCGAGTAGGATTCCATAGCCAAACTTTGTCACCTGCGTTGAACTCGTGTCCCGTAGCCTTCCTGTCGTAGCGAGTCTTCATCTTTTCCGTGTTCAGGTTGATCCGCTTCCGAGCAAAATGATGTACATCTTCAAACCGTGCCCGAAGGTTTTCCACGTACTCCTCTGGCGATGAAGGCGCATCTGGAGGGCGGCCGAACACTAGATCGGCGGGAAGACGAAGATCTCTGCCGAACAGCATCTGGGAAGGTGTGAAGCTGGTAGTCTCGTGGACGGCACTCCTATAGGCCAGCAGAAAGAGGGGGAGTTTCTTGTCCCAGTCCTCTTGATTCCTAGATACCAGGAGCGAGAGGTTGTTCAAAATTGTACGATTGAACCTCTCCACCATGCCGTCGGATTGTGGGTGTAAAGGCGTAGTCTGGGTTTTGTCCATTCCAAGAAGTTGGCAAAATCCTTTAAAGACTGCAGAGGTAAAGTTCGTTCCTTGGTCGGAATGAAGTTGCAGAGGGGTTCCATATCTGGAAATCCATTCTTGCACCAGTACCTCTGCTACGGTCGTAGCTTCTTGATCGGGAATAGGAAACGCTTCGGGCCATTTAGAAAAGTAGTCAATGACAACTAGGATGTATTTGTTGCCATCCGAAGTTCGCGGAAGAGGTCCCAGGATGTCGAGGGCAATCCTCTCAAAAGACGCTCCTACATTATAACGATGTAGTCTTCCACGGCTTCGTTTCTTCGGGCCTTTATGGGCGGCACAGGCGTCACAAGCTTGACACCACTTTTCGACGTCGCCTCGAGCCCTAACCCAGTAGAAGCGCTCGCGAACTTTCTGCAGGGTCTTCATTACGCCAAAATGGCCTCCAGTTAAGCCATTATGAAGTTCTTCTAGAACCTTCGGAATCCTCGAACGAGGGAGTACTAACTGCCATCGGAGCATCTTGCCGTCGTCCGACTCCCATTTACGATACAGGACTCCATTTCTCAGGCGAAGCGAATCCCATAAAGCCCAGTACTGTTTTGTTGCCGGACTGCAAGATGATATTTCTTGCCAGCTGGGCTTATTGCCGGACTTTTCCATAAACTCCACAATAGGTTTGATGTCGCTATCTGCTAATTGGTCCGCCCGAACATTTTCATCACTCCAGGGATCTTGAGATGGTGCCGATGTTGTAACTTGGTGGACAACGGGATGTTTCAGATCGTAATTTTTCTCTGCCCTGGAGCAATAGCGACAACTGTATATGCAGGGCCTTCTCGACAAAGCATCTGCATTTCCATGAGATGACCCTTTCCGATGACGTATCTCGATGTCATATTCTTGTAATCGCTGTATCCACCTGGCTATTTGGCCCTCCGGATTCTTGAAATTTAGAAGCCAGGTTAAAGAGGCATGGTCCGTTCGGAGCAGGAACTTTCGGCCGTACAGGTAATGATGGAAGTGTTCCACGGCCTTAATGATAGCAAGAAGTTCCTTTCTCGTAACACAATAGTTACGTTCTGCCTTTGAGAGGCACTTGCTCCAGTAAGCAATGACGTGTTCTTGACCATCTATCTCCTGGGACAAAACTGCTCCAACACTCTCCTTACTTGCGTCTGTGTCCAGGATAAATGGCTTGTCAGGGTGAGGATACGACAGGATCGGCGAAGATGTTAAAGCCGTCTTCAGTTCGTTGAATGCGTCCTCACATTCCTCAGTCCATAGAAATTTCTGTCCAGTCTCGGTCAATTTGTGAAGAGGTCTTGCAATTTGAGAAAAGCCCTTCACGAATTTTCGATAGTAAGTACACAGACCGAGAAAACTTCTTAAGTCATGGATATTCTCGGGACGACTCCAGTTCTTGACTGCGGACGTCTTTTCGGGATCGGTTCGGACTCCGTGGGCGGATATTATGTGCCCGAGGTAACGTACTTCCCGACGGAACAAGTTGCACTTCGATGGGCTTAGTTTCAAGTTTGCCTCTTTTACTTTCTGCAGTACCTTTCGAATGTTCTCGAGATGCTCTTCGAAAGTCCTTCCGACGATGATGATATCGTCCAAATAAACGAAACATGCTTCGTAGGAAAGTCCTCTCAACACTGTCTCCATTAGACGCTCGAATGTAGCCGGTGCGTTGCAGAGTCCAAAAGGCATAACTTTGAACTGCCACAATCCTTGTCCCGTGGTGAACGCAGTCTTTTCACGGTCATCTGGATGGATTTCTACTTGCCAGTAGCCACTCTTGAGATCCAGAGTGGAGAACCATTCGTTTCCCGATAAAGTGTCCAATGTGTCGTCTATCCTGGGAAGAGGGTAGCTGTCTTTCTTGGTAATGTCATTCAGACGTCTATAGTCAACGCAGAACCGGGTGGAACCATCTTTCTTTCGGACCAAAACAATCGGCGAGGCCCACGGACTAGTCGTTGGCTCGATGACGTCATCATGCTGCATCTCCTCTAAAAGTCTGCTCACCTCTTCTTGCTTAGCAAACGGCAGCCGCCTAGGATGTTGCTTGATGGGAGAATGGCTGCCTGTATCTATCCTATGTTGAGTTAAGCTCGTACGGCCAAAGTCACCCGAAGTTCGGGAGAAGAGGTCTTCAAATTCAGCTATTACTTTCTCCGCAGCGCTTCTCTGTTCTGCCGTTAACTCCACGTCTTGTATCAATTCCTTCGTCAGGCACTCGGAAGATTTAGCTGTCGTTTGGCTGATGTTCTTATTAATGCAGGTAACAGGAGTGCATGTCGCCAACACTTCATTTTTCTTTATCACCTTTGACTTGTCCGTCACATTTACTACTCTAACTGGAATTTCTGTTCTCGACAAGTCCACAAGTGTTGCTCCCACAAGTACTCCTCTGATGGAATCACTATTGCTTGGGTGTTCGATTAATCCAAAACGGAATTTATTGCTTTCTTTTACTGTTCCAGAAATTATTGAATCAGTTCTGGGAGGTAGAGTGATATCAGTCTGGGCTTTTATTTGCTGTACAGGTAAAATAGTTTCATTTTTAATATCAAACGCAGCTATTTCTTCTGAGTCTGAACGAAGCTCATTATTCTTAAAGTCCAAGTTAAATTTGTGCGATTTTAAAAAGTCCAGTCCGAGAATAAAAGAGTCAGTAATATTAGCGACATATACCACATGGTCGTATCTGGCATTTCCAAACGTGATTTCTACTTGCGCTTTTCCGCCCACTTCGATCTTGTCACCTGTCACAGTCTGGAGGGTCAGCGAGGGCGGAGTCCAGATAATCTTCAAATTTAATTTCTTGGCCAGATCCGTCCTTATGATGGTTACGTTCGCTCCAGTATCAATCACCATGTGGCATGGGGAACCATTAACATATCCCAGTACGAAGAGTCCATTACTGCCACCATTCACTGATGAAATCTGCAAGACTTTTAGGTGGGGCTTTTGACTATATGGCAACCTCCGCCCCGCGAGATGGCCACCTCCTAGTTTCCCTCTTTCATGTTCTTAGATTTCTCTTGCTGGTCATAAGACTTTCGACCACAATGCTTTTGTACATGCCCTTCGACACCACACTTCCAGCATTTCACTTTCTTTCGACCATCTCTCGTTCTATCGGATCTTAATTTTCGCTCTATGAGATCTTCAATTCTCTTCAACCTGTTCTCGACGCCCTCTGTGTCTTTGTCAGCTTCCTCTTGGACCGTGACCGCTCTAACAGCATGCCGATCTTTTCTCACGGCCCGCTGGGCTGCCTCTAGCTTCATTGCGAACACCAGAG
The DNA here is from genome assembly GCA_038373885.1 of Cheiracanthium punctorium. Classification (NCBI taxonomy): domain Eukaryota; kingdom Metazoa; phylum Arthropoda; class Arachnida; order Araneae; family Cheiracanthiidae; genus Cheiracanthium; species Cheiracanthium punctorium. The sequence continues at coordinate 202,427 of JAWZYV010011963.1, forward strand.
CAGACTTCAAATCCTGATAATCTTCCAACATAAGTGACTTTTGGGTTTCTGGATCACGGATGGCTTCAATAAAATGACGCACTGCCATTTCTTCTCGGACATTATCAAGGTGGTCCATGTAAGCTAGATGACAAAGCCTATCTATGTCCGAAGCCAGCTCTTGAAGGGTCTCGCCAGATCTCTGCATCCTTGACTTAAGTTGGATTCTACTATATTCTTTCTGGCACTTCTCTCCGAATTTCATCTCCAAGGCACTGGCAAGGGCGTCAAAATCTCTTATCTTCGTCGCTCCGATAGTTTGCAATACATTAATTGCATCTCCGCTAAGGGAAGCGGCCAGTTGATTAGCTTTCTCGGACTCGCTCCAACCATTGGCTCTGGCGACGATTGAAAATTGGGTCTTGTAAGCTTCCCAGGGAGTCTTTCAGTCATAGGCAGTAAGTTTCACTGCTGGGCGGTGTGAAGATAACCTGGTGTTTTCGGGTAACTTTCCCAGCTTTACGAGAGAGTCCAATTTTTCTTTAATTTTAGCTTCACATTCTTCATGTATTTTCGAAACTATATTTTCTTTCCAGTCTAGTTTCTCCTCAATTTTATTCTTAAATTCTTCCCGCATTCTGCAAATATCTTGCTGCAATTCCTTAACATTTTCTTCTATTTTTCCTTCAATTCTTTGTTCATATTTCGTTTGAGTTTCTTCTATGAGCGACATTCTTTTCTCCATTATCTCTTGATTTTCCTGCACACTCTTTTCGAATTTCTCTAATTTTCCCAAAGCAGTCTCCATTTTCTCCAATCCCAATTTCATTCCTTCTTGTCCGGCTTCAATTTTCTTTTCTAAATCGGTCTGTCCTGCTTCAATTTTCTTCTCTAAATCCGCCTTCAACTGTTCTTGTCCTGCTTTCATCTCGTCTTGTCCGGCTTTCATCTCGTCTTGTCCGGCTTTCATTTCTTGCATCATATTCATGAGCTTTTGAAGTTGTTCTTCCATTTTTTGTCTAGTCAAAACCATAAACTGGAAAATTAAAGTCTTTCTTTAGAATCCCGATTCTGACACCAAATGTTGCGGAATTACTCTGCTACTCCTGGGGTTCGTCGTTCTAAAGTCCTGTTGGTGTAAAAAGTTCAAGTAAAAAGTCACTTGTCAGGATGGAACACAAACTTTATTTCTTCTAGAACTTCGTAGAACAATCAGCTGCACACAATTCACAAGCACAATCTAGCAGTAACGTGCTTTTAACAATCCGCTTGGATCAGAAGCTCTCACAAATGCTGTATTTCTCACACAAAATAAGTCACTTTTACAGGCTAAAATTCCGTGGAAATATTCAAGGGATATAGTACACTATCCCTTAAGACACAGCAATGAAGAATTTACACACAGCACTTTAAAAACAGCTTCACAAAGCAAGCTAAAACACAGCTTCTATAGCACTATCAGTTCACACAAAACAAGCGTACTCAGAGCTATTCACACATTGAATGTTCAACTCGCAACTGACTGACTTCGGGGCGATGCCCGCTTCTATAAATAGCCGACGCAGGAGGTACAAGAGGTTTCCAGAAAAGTCAATTTCTCGAGGGTTCTACATAAAGCGTGAATTTTGATTACGTCATAGAAGAGAAATGTTAGGTTATTATGCGTTTTTAATGCAGGAAAAACAACTTCCAGGCCCCATTGGGAAAATCGCGCCAAATTTGGCGCCAAAAATAAGTCCTCAAAAGTGAAGAGATCTAAGCTCTAGGACTAATATTTCTCGAGATTTCTAGAAGCCCATAGAAAAACATATGGGAAAGCGAAACCTCCGTATCTCCGGTTCTAATTGGCCGATTTTGATGCAACAAAAAGCAAAATTTATCTATTTGAAGCGTAGAATACGAATTTTAAACCATTTTAAGCCCCAGAGCAGCGGGTTGCCCCGAAAATTCGTAACAATTTTTTTTTAATCTACCCCTGGTTTTATTACGCATAGAATCGAGTGGCTTTCTGTTAGATACAGGACCGTAACTAAAATGACATGCTAGGTAGGACTTTAAATCTAGTCCGTGGAACTGACTAGATAGTAGTTGGCGGAGGGGAGAGTTTGTTTCGATTTGTATTTATTTTCCTAGAGTATTTGCTTAAAAAGTGCTTCATTTTTAATATATTTACCATTAATTCCATTTATAATTTTTTCATTGAGATTCGTTGGCAAATTCAGGAGTAAGAAACAAGTTATAAGCGTGGTGGCAGTTTTGTGCTTTTGCACCACTTTGAAATTAAACTAAACACCCGTTTTTATCAGTAAATTTACAAAAAACTTTGAAAATTTTTGGAGGACTGGAAGACTGCTAGGTAGGGCTCAGCCCCCGTAGCCCTCGGCGCTTGTGTTAACGGCCCTGGTTAAATAAGGAATTACACATCTGTCCGAATCACAGGCGCACCCACGGAGGGGGCTATGGGGGCTGAAGCCCCCTCTAAAAATAGAAAGTTAGAAGTGAAAAGCGTTAAAAAAATGAAAATTGTCGCTAATGAATTAATTTTTTTTTAGTTCTTTCTTTCTTTTTTTAATTGTCTTCAAATTATTTCTAACCCAAAAATACATATATTTAAAAAAGTTTTTAAATAAATGCTTACAGCTAGTTGAAACACTGTTACACACGGTTACAACGTTGCTCAAAAGATCAGTTAATTATTTATGATTCTATAATGAGTTGCATTGCTTGTGTTCTATGGGACAGTCAAGTGGTACCGAATATTTTGACGTTATAAGAGTGTTGTAACTAACCGAGGTCACTATGACCGAGTTCAGCAGTATTTATATGTAGCCCAGCCCCCCCCCCCTAAACTAAAATCCTGGGTGCGCCACTGGTCCGAATATTCAAATCAAAGAGAATAGAGGTGTGAAATATATTTTGACATCCTATATAATTTTGTGGCCAGTTCTCAAACTGGACTGACCTATAGAAACAGAATATGAAAAATATTAACGATTCCTTTAGCACTAGCATTACAGTAGTAGTCATTTTAAAAGTTACGTTACTTAAACAGACTTCAACTTTTTTCATTTTCTCATGAATGACTTCATTGACTTTTTGTGACTACACATTAAATATACATCAAAAGAGTTTCTTGCATTTAAAATAATTAAATTAGCGGTAATTTGTATATACATACCTATATTTATAGTGAATGGCCATTTTGACCACTCGCGAGAACGAATACTTTGACCGATATAGTATATACATTTTATTTTTATAATATAAATTTATAAACGCATGCCGCGTATAAAATGAATTTATTTACAAATTACGTAAAAGGCTTTCCGAAAAATTATTGGTGTTGTATTGTTTGGATGGAATAATTAAACGCCCAATGTTCCCAGCAAGGGAGTAGCATTGGGAGTACATTTTCGGTTAAATTATTCTACTTCGTCCTGTTGCTCGTAAATGTGTCCAAACAAAGCCAGAAAGTTTCGAAGAAATTACTGAGGGAAAAGAAATGGCACTGGGCAGTCTTACACAATTATCAATATAGTAGTGCTCATGCTCAGTCCAGGTCCTATCCAGTCAGCTAGCCTGTAGAAATGCATAGGGCTAACTAGCTGATGAACAATAGAGCTCTGAACGCCTTTTTTTACTTTTGGTGGTAGGGTCGCTATCTAAACAAGTTGCTAGGACAAATGATGGGTAGGCGTGTGTTTACTGCAACCCTCGTTGCAATACTCAGGCGTGTAAAGGTTTCCGCAAAGCGAAATAATGGAATGCTATGCATGTATTCTCCCCCCCCCCTCCTTTCCTGTTCCTCCATTTGTCTTAGAATTTTTATGGTCGCAGGTTTAGAGGTTGCCACTTTGATTTTATTAAGCGAGGATGTTGATTTTATTAAGCGGCGTTTGTGTACACATGTATACCGATTTTATTCTGCTCTTTGCGATTTTATCAGATTAAGTGGCTGATTTTATTAACGAGTGATTTTACTAAGCAGAGGGTGCTGTAGTTGCAACATAATAATTTGTTTAAAGGAATCGGTAATTGCGTGCCGTACATTTCACTAAATCATTTTAACGAACTATATTACAAAAGTTTTACTGAGATCCTAGAGCTTCGCTATGAAGAGTATTTATTGACTGTACACTGAAAAAAAATATTTACCTAGATTATAGCAACACGTGTGGATAAACGTAACGCCAACACGTTGCGATCTAAAGACTGCGCCAGTTTGTTGTACAAATTTCTTCGTGATTGGCTTATCAACGTCATTACGTCATTTCGTGAGTGAATTCACAACACACAGTGCTGTACTTCAAAGCTGCAGCACTTGTGCTGTATTATTATACAGCAATACGTGTGGTAAAATTACAGGTACATACGGTGTACATTAATAGTTAAAGAGAATTGACTGTACATAGAAAGTTGATAATATCAAAGAAGCAAAATAGTCTTCAGTTACCTTAAATTTCAGGCAAGGAAATTAAAAAGTTTCTTTCTCTCTCTTTTCAAATTTAAGAATAAAGATATGCGCGTTAGTAGAGTACTATACATCACATAGTATTAAAAAAAAGAATGAAAAAAATCAAAAGAAAAACTCAACCAGCTAGAAAGGACTAATGAACACAGAAACATATGTGCACATACACGGTTTTAAAAAATGTCGTTTCTTTTTTATTGTACAAATTTAATAATAGTACATTAGGGTGCAACACTGATTTATTTGTATTAAACAATCATTAAAGGTCACAAAATAGTGGATGACTTCTATAACAATAATTTTTTGTTGTGGTTTGGCAAAGCTACACAAGGTCTATCTGCTAAGGATGGGTGGGAATTGCCTTGGTCGGAGGACTTTTAAGGGGTTCTAACGCGTATTCACGTTACATCTGGAGGAAACCGACCAAAACTCCAGACCGTTAGATCGGCAGCTTGACGATAGGTCAGAATGCTGGGCCTTCGTACTGCAGCCGCCTACCATTTTGAGTGTCTCATGCACTCAGCCATGGTGGAGCCACGATTTTGCAAAAGTAATTGGTTCATAGTCAAGTCTCGAAATCCAGTGCACTCAGCTCTGCTCAAGTTCCACTGCAGCATTGTCAGGTTGGAGGCTGAGCTGCTGATTGTTCTGGAATTTTTCCAGGTTCATATCCTGAAAAATAAAAAACATAATAATAATGATGATAATAATAATCATACACATAGAATTTACAAAAAGTGCCCGGAAGATTAAGATTACCGATTGCTTGACTTACATTCGCTGATAAAATTTAAGAGGGATCAAACGCATTTTTACTTTCCGAACATGTACCATGTAAGGAAAGTATTGTAATCATGAAAAAATTCGAATTCGAGATTTTGGTGTATTGACACGTTTTGAGGTCTTCTGAATTCATTTATGCTATTTTTACGAGATGTATGTATGTATGTGTGTATGTGTGTGTGTGTGTATGTGTGTGTGTTTGTGTATATGTGAGTGAACACGATAGCTCCTGAACGGGACATGCGATTGAGCTCAAGTTGGGTATATATGTTATAAACCACCGTCGCAAGACCGGTATTGATTTTGGTGTGTATAGGACTTACAGTTTTTCTACAGGGCTACGACAAAGATTTCTTTTACATTATGGCCTATGGAGGAAAATTCTGGAAAGTGCGCTAGCGTTTAAACGGTACATTCGATTGAGCTCAAATTGGGTATACATGTTATAAATCACCGTCGCAAGACCGGTATTGATTTTGATGTGTATAGGACTTACAGTTTTTCTACAGGGATAAAGATTTCTTTTACATTATGGCCTATGGGGAGAAATTCTTGAAAGTTCGCTAGCGTTTAAACGGTACATTCGATCGAGCTTCAATTTGGTATATATGTTTGAATTATTCTTCGATTAAAATTTATTTAAATGCTTGGTAATGATCTTAATCGTAAGTGTTCGGAAAGTCGAGTGGAGTCACTCCAGATTTTTTACGTTATGCTTAGTTTTCATCGAAAAGAATTTCCTTTCCAATTTCACCGTTCCCCCCCCAACCCAGGGCCGTACCCAGAAAATAATTTCGGAGGGGGTCCGACATTTTAGGGGGTCTGACTTATTGAATAGCATCATATAATATATAAATACACTCTCACACACATATAAATATATATATAATGTAATAATTTCGGGGAGGGGGGGTCCGGACCCATAGGACCACCCCTCTGGGTACGGCCTTCCCCCCCCCCTTTCTTATGCACATTTTTAGACTAACTGCCTCTTCCCAGTGGCGGCTACTCTATTTGAGCACATGAGCACTTGAACCCAAAAGGGAAAAACTAAAAAATAAACGCATTAACAATTTAACCCTTTGAAGCGCAACCCTTTCCCAATGCTGAAAAAAGGGCAGCCGTTGCCATCGCTCGACTTAACTACCAGCAAGATGGCGGACGATCGCACAGCTAGCTGTCGTCAAAAAAGGGTCTCTAGATCTGTGGCACGCGATGAACGTTTCGATCGTCCGCCATCTTGCTGGTAGTTAAGTCGAGCGATGGCAACGGCTGCCCTTTTTTCAGCATTGAGCAATCTATCCAGCTGTTCTCGCATTCTTCCGTTTTTCAGCAGATGTCAGTGCTGTTAAAAATAATCGTGACCATTTTTTTACAGGAAATGACGTGCTAGAAAAGTAAAGGATTCCCGTAGAGCTATGTCACCCGCAACTACTTTTATAGAAATCAAATCTATTCTTTGTGACTGGCAACAGTCAAAACGTCATAGTTTGGTGTTCCCAGAGCGGGAACACTGCACGTTAAAGGGTTAAATTAAAAATAACGTATTAAGTACACTTCTGAATTTCAGCCTATTAAACACGTGAGTTTTTATCTCTTCCCGCTCCTACTTTTATTAAATACGCTCATCATAGCTAACGCACTGTATTGCTACAGCATAAAACACATATGGGCAACCTACGGATGTGGCCCTCCAAGGCTTTTGAAAAGACTCGCAGAACATATCAAAACCCCATATGAAATTCGCATAAACCATTCTAAGGCTACTATGCAGATAGATTTAGTAGCTACTAAACCTATTGTTCAGTTACTAACTTAGTAAGTGGGCGGAGATACTAAATGTTCGTAAATCGGGATTCAGATACATTTAGTACTAAATCACGTGACCAACACCAAGGGAAGTCAGGGAAAATGTAGGGATAAGTTAACAGGGAAGCTAGCAGACCAATCAGAGCGCTTGTTCCAGGCGTGCGTTTATTTAGTCGGTGATTTAGCAGCTTGTTCGGTCACGTGATTTTAGCAGCATGTTTTGGTCACGTGTTTAGTATCTCCGCCTCCAAATTCTATCTGAATCCACTTTAGTAAATTTAGTAACTAAACAATAGGGTTAGTAGCTACTAAATCTATCTGAATAAGGGCCTTAGTCCCATATAAATCCCAATTATACGGCCCGCGACTTCGCTAACGTCCTGAAGTTTGGCCCAGGACTTCGATAACATCCTGGAGTTCGGGCCGCAAACTTTTCAAAGGTTGCCCGTATCTGGCATAAAACACTAGGTCTTTCCTTGATCGCAAGTGCGATCGGAGAAGTGACCTAGAAAATTGCAGATATCATTCCGTTTCACATTTTTAGTGAGCGAACAGACCATTGTTTGCAGTTCTTTTCCGAATTCTCCCTTGGTTTGTTATGCTCGGTTTGTTAACCCTTTAACGCGCAGTGGTTTCGCTCTGACACCACCAAACTGTTGACGTTTTGACTGTTGCCAGTCACGAAGAATAGCTTTGATTTCTATAAAAATAGTTGCGGGTGACCTAGCTCCACGAGAATCCTTTACTTTTTAGCACGTCATTTCCCGTAAAAAAAATTGTCACGATTATTTTTAACACCACTGACATCTGCCGAAAAATGGAAGAACGCGAGAACAGCCGGATCGATTGCCCAATGCTGAAAAAAGGTCAGCCGTTGCCATCGCTCGACTTAACTACCAGCAAGATGGCGGACGATCGAAACGTTCATCGCGTGCCACAGATCTCGAGACCCTTTTTGACGACAGCTGGCTGTGCTAGCACAGCCAGCTGTCGTCAAAAAGGGTCTCGAGATCTGTGGCACGCGATGAACGTTTCGATCGTCCGCCATCTTGCTGGTAGTTAAGTCGAGCGATGGCAACGGCTGACCTTTTTTCATTATTGGGAAAGGGTTGCGCCTCAAAGGATTAATACATTTTTTTTTCTCATTTTCTTATTATTTTCTTTATTTTAATCATTTTTCAGTACAATATTTTTTTTACGAACTAGTGTAAATAAGTATGATGGCACTTGTAAAATAAGTGTTTCGGAGCTAAAGCAATTACATTTTTCAACATTATCTTTGGAAAGAAAAATTGAAATAAAATTACTCAAGTCCCTATAACTTATCCAGGTGACGAAAGGTAAGACTACGGGTTACTTGTTTACTTTTAGTTTCACGCATTTTTACTTTCCGAACATGTACCATGTAAGGAAAGTATTGTAATCATGAAAAAATTCGACTTCGAGATTTTCGTGTTTTGACACGTTTTGAGGGCTTCTGAATCCATTTATGATATTTTTACGAGATGTATGTATGTGTGTGTGTATGTGTGCGTGTGTATGTATGTGTGTTTGTGTGTATGTGAGTGAACACGATAGCTCCTGAACGGAGCATTCGATTGAGCTCAAATTGGATATATATGTTATAAACCACCGTCGCAAGACCGGTATTGATTTTGGTGTGTATAGGACTTATAGTTTTTCTACAGGGCTACGACAAAGATTTCTTTTACATTATGGCCTATGGGGGGAATTTCTTGAAAGTGCGCTAGCGTTTAAATGGTACCTTCGATTGAGCTCAAATTGGGTATGTATGTTATAAACCACCATCCTAAGACCGGTATTGATTTTGGTGTGTATAAGACTTATATTTTTTCTACAGGGCTACGACAAAAATTTCTTTTATATTATGGCATAATGGCACGTGGGGAGAAATTTTTGAAAGTGCGCAAGCGTTTTAACGGTGCATTCGATTGAGTTTCAATTTGGTATATATGTTTGAATTATTCATCGATTAAAATTTATTTAAATGCTTGGTAATGATCTTAATAGTAAGTGTTCGGAAAGTCGAGTGGAGTCACTCCAGATTTTTTTTTTTCATTTAACTACTGAAAACACAAGTGTGTTTTAACTTGTAAGTTGCTTAAACTCTGAATATTTAATTTTCGAAATTTGTTTTGTGAACCTCCATTTAAATAATCTAAGGAGCCGCCAGCCACTACCTCTTCTTATTATAGCTTTAAGCTTGTCACATTTTCCTTTTAAGCAGAACTCAAAAATATGTTCTTAAAACGGGATGCAAATTTCTTTCTCCCCCTCCCCCCCCTCATTTCTTAAACACAGCCCATATGACACAATGCAGGGGCAACAATGCGCATTGTTTATCAAATGAAAGTCAATCATTAAAAAATTTTGAAAATCGCTAGCATTCTACAACAGCTCCTTTTCATGATTCAAACTGCATGATTTTTTTCATGATACATCCTACATGATCCGGACCTGCTAACGGGGGGGGGAGTCCCCCGCCCCCTAACACTCACAAAATTCTATTAAACTTGGCAAAAAAATTAACAAAAACAAACTATTTTACTTTCTATTCTTAACTAATTCCTCACTACCCAGACATCACAGCAAACTTGCAGCAAGCTTGATTTATCAAGTCAATAAACTTGAATTAAGCTTGGAAATTTCAAGCGTGTAAGCTTAATGCAAGCTTGAATCAAGTGTTCAAGTTTACACTTGCCCAGCTTGCATTAAGCTTGACATAGCAAGCTTGAATCAAGCTTGACATAGCAAGCTTAATTTCAAGCTTAAAAATTTTTCCAAAAAAAAAAAATTCTTAAATACACGGGGCGCCCGTCGGCAAACTCGCCCCACATATTTTATTTTTCCACGCATTTTCCTCTCTATGCTGAAATTTCAAGTTAATTTAATCTGTTTCCATCCAGCGTCCAAAGCTGTGATCGAACTCGGGACTTAAGGGTTAAATTAACCGTTAACCTAAAAATTAACCGTAACTAAAAAATTAACCGTTTTTTTTTAACTTTCAGCTACTTTCAACTCTAAATATCTAGCGAGATATGCCGCCTTAAGAAGTAAACAGAGAAGCTAAGGCGATTCATTCCTTGATTCTTTGAAAAAAAAAAAATAACGAAACATAATCTCTCTCGTAGATCGATTAGATGACGTCATACACCGGTGAAAATACTACTTTTGCGCGACTAGCAATGCAAGGACAGTTTTATTTAATATTTAAGTTCTATTTAACTGAAAAATTTGATACATTTTGGGCAAATTTATTGAGAATGTGTAAAATTTTGTTTGCACAACACTTAAACACCTATTCGTAGGAACTCTTTTTTAGAAATTGACAACACTCTTTGAGATGAGAAAAACAACGTATTTGTAGTTGCTTGCGGAAGTCACTTTTTTTTTTTTCATCGCTCACACCTGAGTGTTTTTAAATGTTAAAGGCGTGACATTTGTGAAATCCTATTTTAAAAAGGTATGAGTGTTTTAGATTGCTTTGGTGACAGCGTTTGTTTAATTTTGAATTCGTTTAAACGGATGCATTTTGATTTCAACGTTGTTGGATCGTAACTTTTATTTCGATTGTTTTGGGACATTTGTTTTATTTTTGTCATAAATTCATAAGCGTTTGTTTAATATTGAAGTGTTTAATTGAGTGTTTTAGATTGTTTTTAGTGACATATGTTTTTGTCATAAGCGTTTAATTTTCAATTCGTTTAACAGGATGGATTTTGATTTCAACGTTGTTGGATCATAGCTTTTATTTAGGTTAATTTGGTGTTGTTTATTTTGCTTTTGTCGTAAATCTATAATTACTAGCCGGCGGACGACCCGCAGGTTGCAAATTTCGGTTACGAAGAGGACCGCGTGCTGTAGGTCGCACAAGCCAGTCGCGAAGCGGCGAGTGTGCTCTAAGTAGCACATTTTGGACACGAAGCGGCCATCGACGGCGAAAACTGGTCGCCGAAGGCGGCTAGTAGATGATAAAAAAATAAATTAGTTGGCAAAAACGATATTTGACTTGGCAGTTTATCCGAATGCCCCCTCCCCCGGAAAAAAGTCTTAGCAAGGCTCTGTACATGATACTAGGTACAGTAAAATCTCACAATAAAGTAAAGTCTCGATAATTCGAGGTGGACGTCCCGGGCTTGCCTCGAACGATCGAAAACCCGAAATATCGGAATCTTGAAATATAATAACCAAATAAATGGGAAATACAGCAATTTTTCTACTTTGAGCGCACATTTAAATGAAAAATGTATTTGCATTATTACATTACGGATGATTACAACAGGTGAATTATTGCAGCAATATCACGCCGCCGTCAAAGCAGCATGCCAACACTGCACAGAAATATGTGGAGGGCAGGAAGAATACACCCATTTTCTTTGGGAGGGGATTTCTGATGGGGCTTCGAAGTGCGCCAAGTATTTTAACCCATTAAGCGCCAAAGCTCCCGTTACGGGAACATCTATTATATATATTTTTTCTTAAAATATTTTAACGCAATTTACGAAATACACATTTTATATAAACATTTACACTATAGGGTGTGTTTTATAGTGTAAATGTTTATATAAAATGTGTATTTCGTAAATTGCGTTAAAATATTTAAAGAAAAAAAAATATAATAGATGTTCCCGTAACGGGAGCTTTGGCGCTTAATGGTTTAATTTTGTGGCGCGAAATAATTCTCCAACGCGTTTTGTATGTGTTGGTCATTATTTGGGAGCTAAACTGATTCTTTCACTAACTCGGATTTATGAGAAACTGGAACAATCGAAGCCTCTACTGTTAAACCTTATTCAAAGGATCAAAGATCAAATACTTACATAACGTGTTCATGTGTTTTGCATGCTCCTTTTCGTGACAATATTGCTCCGCAGCACTTTGGAATTCCCAATTCCGTGCTCCCATGTTCGATATAAAAACATTCATGAAAGACTATAATAAAAGACAACAGGGTGTTATTAAAAAATAAAAAATGACAGTAATAATTTCAACACACTATCACACGGCAGAGATAGAAAAAAAAAAATGCAACATAGGAAAACTTTTTTACAAAGTAAACTTCATACATCATGTGCCATTTCTCAGTTCTTACTTTTTTTTCTTCATTGTTTTCTCGCTGTTCAAAGGGGAAGCCCTTTGTCAGGTGAGTAGAGCCGGATTACCCATCAAGCTCTAGCCTATGGGCCCCCCTCTATCATTTAGGGGACCCGAAGCAGAAAATGGAAAGAGAAAAAAAACAGAATTACTATCAAATACTTAAAAAGTGTGTGTGTTTTTTGGTATTTAGCAAACTCCATTGCAGTAATGCGTACAAGGCAATTCATTGAGGAAATAATGAGCGACCCTCGACATATAAAACAAGCCTGCTGGCATTAACCCTTTAACGCGCAGTGTTCCCGCTCTGGGAGCACCCAACTCTGACGTTTTGACTGTTGACAGTCACAAAGAATAGATTGGATTTCTATAAAGATAGCTCCGGGTGACCTAGATCCACGAGAATCCTTTACTTTTTAGCGCGTCATTTCCCGTAAAAAAAAACGGTCACGATTCTTTTTAACAGCACTGACATCTGCTGAAAAATGGTAGAATGCGAGAACAGCTGGACGGATTGCCCAATGTTGAAAAAAGGGCAGCCGTTGCCATCGCTCGACTTAACTACCAGCAAGATGGCGGACGATCGAAACGTTCATCGCGTGTCACAGATCTAGAGACCCTTTTTTGACGACAGCTGGCTGTGCGCGGGCACAGGACATGTTGGGCTGTGCGCGCAGCACAGCCAGCTGTCGTCAAAAAAGGGTCTCTAGATCTGTGGCACGCGATGAACGTTTCGATCGTCCGCTATCTTGCTGGTCGTTAAGTCGAGCGATGGCAATGGTTGCCCCTTTTTCCAGCATTGGGAAAGGGCTGCGCCTCAAAGGGTTAAGAAAGCTGGAGAGCTTTTTTTTTCTTAATTTCACTCCTCAAATCATGCCTTGTTCTGGAAATATATATATTTGATTTATTATTCAGTTGAGTACTCGAAGCAGAAATGAAATGTCTGTCGGTGTAACTGACCTCCTGAAATTAAGAAAAAATCGGACAGACACAAAACGTTCTACAGTGGACTCTGTCTATCTGAACACTGTCTAATGTGAACACCCTTGTATTATAAACGCACTACGTGGGTCAGCCGCGGCGAAACTCCATAGGCATAACCCTTTAACGCGCAGTGTTCCCGCTCTGGGAACACCCAACTCTGACGTTTTGACTGTTGCCAGTCACGAAGAATAGATTGGATTTCCATAAAAATAGCTGCGGGTGACCTAGCTACACGAGAATCCTTTACTTTTTAGCACGTCATTCCCCGTAAAAAAGTTGCCCCGATTATTTTTAACAGCAATCGACATCTGCTGAAAAATGGAAGAATGCGAGAACAGCTGGATCGATTGCCAAAAAAAGGGTCTCTAGATCTGTGGAGTTATGGAGGTAAAAGTTTTATCTTGGAGTGGTCTCCCAGAATCGTTAGAGAATCAGTGAGTCGGGCACCAGCGTAACTATATAATAGGATCATTATTATCATTATTGCATGCGTAGTATTGTTACTTGCTATTAGAAATTAAAATGATTTCAAGAAATATAGTATAATTATGCAATTTTACTGTATTTTTTGTAAAAAATTTCTAACTATAATAAAAATAAAGAGATGTTATTTATATGATTCTGGCCGAATTTAGCTTGACATTGCACTACACCTACATCTGGGTAACTGTCATGGCTAACCAGGCTAAGTATTCTACGGGGTCTATGAACTCACTACGTACTTGTTTTTCCCAATCTCCCTCTATAACGAACACCCCCATAATATGAACAATTTTGGTCGGTCCCTCGAGTGTTCACATAAGAGAGAGTCCAATGTATAACTGGATTGATTAACAAAATACGACTAATAACAAAATACAACTAATACGACTAATTTTAATAGGACTAATCTTGACAATATTTGTATACAGAATAAATATTTAATAAACATCAAATTCACAATAAATAAATATATATATTTGCATAACTTTTCAAGCATTGTCACTTTATATATATATATATATATGTCCGATCCACAGAGACTTGCCTTAAATAGTTCCTCTGGAGAGCTTGCTTATAATATATCTAGGACTGGGAACGATTCTGGGTGAAGCCACTTGAAAAGATAATCGCTATTCCGGTTACCAAGGCTGAACTGGAAAAAAGAAATACAGTGAAGCAGCGTTTATACGTTTTTCAAGGGACTAGGACAGGGATGGGGAAATAGATTTTGGGAAGGGTCATATTAAACAATTAAAACATTTAGGCGGGCCAAATAGATTTATTTTTTAATTTATTGTTTGGACGTACTGGGCCTGTGTGAGAAATCAAATGAAATTTTGACTATTCTTTAACCCTTTGAGGCGCAACCCTTTCCCAATGCTGAAAAAAGGGCAGCCGTTGGCATCGCTCGACTTAACTACCAGCAAGATGGCGGACGATCGAAACGTTCATCGCGTGCCACAGATCTAGAGACCCTTTTTTGACGACAGCTGGCTCTAGATCTGTGGCATGCGATGAACGTTTCGATCGTTCGCCATCTTGCTGGTAGTTAAGTTGAGTGATGGCAAAGGCTGCCCTTTTTTCAGCACTTTGCAATCTATCCAGCTGTTCTCTAGAGAACAAACAGCTGGATAGACAGATTTGGCAGCGCCAAAAAGAATTTGGCGCTGCCAAATTCTTTCATTTTTCGGTAGATGTCAGTGCTGTTAAATAATCGTGACCATTTTTTTACGGGAAACGACGTGCTGAAAAGTAAAGGATTCTCGTGGAGCTATGTCACCCGCAACTATTTTTATAGAAATCAAATCTATTCTTCGTCACTGGCAACAGTCAAAACGTCAGAGTTTGGTGTTCCCAGAGCGGGAACATTGCGCGTTAAAGGGTTAATCATCGCATTGAAATTTACTGCTCAACCAGAGACATAAGGTCGGCTTTGGCGCGCTGCCAAAATATGGATGTTGCGATTTTTTTCAATGGGGAGATGGGCTCAGATAACGTGTTTCATCCAATTGGGGAATCTAGACTTCGGTAAACTTTTGTAGAAATCAAGCTTTGATGAATTGCTAAACAGCTACTTTAGAGAATCGTTGCATTGTAGCTCAATTAATTCAAATTCGGCTTGAATCTCCTCGCAATATGCAGCGAATGCCGAAGAAAATGTTTGTAAGTCACCTATCTTTTTAAAATCTTCAAATCTTCTGTTGAACACGCTTTCCCTGTGATTTAGTGGGCTAGCATAAAAGTTAACTTTTTCAGTGGTCAATACAGAAGGCCGTATCAAATCATGACGAGGGGGGCGGATTTGGCCCGCGGGCCGCCATTTCCCCATCCCTGGACTAGGAGAAAAAACGTATAAATGAGAAAAACGTATAAAACTCGGCTGTTCGAGCATCGTCGGGGGGAGACCCCCCTGAACCCTCCCTAATTTTTTTAGTTTCATTATTGCCATATTAAAACGATATTAATGGACTATGTCATTTTATCTCTCATCTTTCGTGTATTTCGTCTGGTAACCCTATGTTGAAATTTTTATGATTGTAACCTATTAATAAAAAAATACATGCAATGCATATTCTGTACAGCTTACGAAATATTGTAGCAATAGATTAAAGCTTTTGTGAACTATAATAGTATTTAAATATATGTAAAAAATATATGTGATGCATATTCTACAGCTTACGAAATATTGTAACAATAGATTAAAGCTGTTGTGAACTAATAGTATTTAAATATATGTAAAATTATGTCGCAGACTTTATGACACTTTTTCATGTCGCATTTTTGGGACACATTTTTCAGACAATTTTCAATAAAGGCGTGAGAGATAAAATGTCATAGTCATTAAAAGGTGTTGTGAACTAATAGTATTTAAATATGTAAAATTGTGTCACATTTTTGGGACACATTTTTCGGACAATTTTCAATAAAGGGTGCGAGAGATTAAATGGCATACTAATTAACAAACGAAATTCTCAAAAGAGCATTTTCGTGATTACCGACAGTAAAAAATCAGATTAAATTTAAAATAATACATCTTATATTACTACATGAAAACAAAATACATCAATAGGTATGTAATACTAGCAGTTTTGTTCTAAATTTAACGTAGATCTAGTACTTGTATTCATATTCATTCCGCATGTACAAAATACTTTGTAATTTTCGGCTGTATGATAATGAATAGAAAAAGAATTCATTGTACACAGTTAAAAGTGCCTGATAAACATTTTCATTTAATTTGCCGTAGAAATAAGGTATTCTTTCATAAAGTTAAAACCTGGCAAAGCTTGTTGAAAACTTATATCACACATTTTCTCTAATTTTTAGATCTAAAAAAAGACGTATAAATGAAGTTTTCGATTTCAGCTAAATGTATAAATGAAATTATTGAACGTTAAAATTCAATGGATTTCTCCGGGACCATTCAGGAAAACGTATAAATGATAAAAACGTATAAACGAGAAACGTATAAACGGTGCTTCACTGTAGATCGAATTTGTTACGTAAATATTGGCAGAAATGCAGACTACAATATGCGATGGACCAAAGTCTGCTCATAGACATATCAAAATACAAAATTTAATTTCTTTACCGCACGTCATTTCCCGTAAAAAAATGGTCACGATTATTTTTAACAGCACCGACATCTGCTGAAAAATGGAAGAACGCGTGAACAGCTGGATCGATTGCCCAATGCTGAAAAAAACAGAATAATGAGTTGATAATAGTTAAATGATGATCCCTTTGTTGGAAAATCGCAATTAAACGTATTCAAACGCATGAGAATAACAGGTGCAATTTTACCTGAACTTGTAGGCATTGGTTTATGAAATTATCGTATATTTAGTCTTTCACCGGCTATCCACTAATTACGTCACGCTTTTAGCGAAGGAATTTCAGCGTGTAATGGAGAATGACAAAGTAATGGTGTGGGTTAACTTTCACTAGAAACAGCCAAATATCCATTATAGGAAAATTCGGTACTTACGTATTATCCCGGCGGTCCGCCAAGGCGAGCGATTCTCCGCCAAGATAAATGCCGGGCGCATGAAATTATTGATGGTTCCGAATACGATTGGCAACAGTTTAAAAGCACCTTTTACGAAAAAAATAATTTGGCGGGAATGACCGCCAGGCAGGGGCGTAGTGAAGGGCAGGGTGCGAACTGAACATTTTCTCCAGGGGGGGACATTTGAAAGAAAACATTCAAACAAGGGTCTCTAGATCTGTGGCACGCGATGAACGTTTCGATCGTCCGCCATCTTGCTGGTAGTTAAGTCGAGCGATGGCAACGGCTGCCCTTTTTTCAGCATTGGGAAAGGGTTGCGCCTCAAAGGGTTAACGTAGATCTAGTACTTGCATTCATATTCATGCCGCATGTACAAAATACTTTGTAATTTTCGGTTGTATGTTAATGCATAGAAAAAAAAGTTCATAGTTCATAATTAAAAGTGCCTGTTAAACATTTTCATTTAAATTGCCTGAAATAAGGTATTCTGTCTGATCCCACCCTGACGAGGCTCGAACAGCCGAGTTAATATTTTTAATCAATTTTAAAATCACAATTCATGTTACTATTTTATTTAAAAAACTATTATACTAGTAACTTAAGTTTGATTAATCAATTAGAGTAAAATTGTTTATCCATTTTGTATGGAAATTTAAAAAGATTTACTATCACAAATACTTTAGAATTGTAAACACAGCCCGTTTACACAAATTATCGTGGAAGTTACAGTACTTTTCCGTTCCCTGTGGTCCACCTATGGAAGTTGACTTTTACTTTTCATTTTAAAAGTTCTTTTTTTTTGTGAAACACCAAGAAGTGTTAAAAAGCACGTTTCTCTCTGTTCTAAAAAAAAGTAAAGGCCGCTGGCGCTGTCAAAGCTTGTTGGCTTATCTCCTCCTAAACAGTGGGGATTTGAGTTTCGACTAAGGTGCCCACATATTCGAAAAATTCCGAGGAACCTGCTAAGCTGACTTAAATTTCGAAAATCGAATTATTTTAGAAGATATTAATAAAAAATAAGCAGAATGGTTGCCAGATTTGGCATAAAATCATTTATTCCTTTGCGACAAAGCGTTTCCAAGTATCTAGAATCGCGTGAAATTTACAAACATGAGTTAGAATTACGCCCATTTTACGCCAAAATAAAAACTATATGAAATAAGTAACTCAAAATGTGTTACAGAAAGTTGACAATTTTCAAATAGTAAGTTCGCTTACACAACAAAAGTTTAGAATTAGCGATTATTCGTTTTTCCCAAAACAGAATAACTAATATCTTGAAAATGAAAAATAATTAAAATGCAGATTATTTTAAAGCCGGTTCGGTTCAGCTGGATTATTTGCTACCAGTAGAAATATTGGGTGGCGATAACTATGCCATTATAGCAGTTATAGTACACTTTGGATATTTGCTAGCGCGACGAGATGGTATAATTCGTGGTGCTAAGTACGCCAATCTGCAAGCGATTATGTAAATGAAAATATGGATAGCGGTTTTCCGGTAACCTTAAATGAACAGTAATTATAGGTTGTGAGCATGTGTAAATCGCCAAATAATGAAAAGTCGCCATTGGTGGCAAATTCGCAAGGTGTCCAATGGGTTTTACATTATTAAAAATACAGCTGAAACAGATGTTCTGATTTTATTACGCTTTAGCTCCTAATTAATACAACTTTTGAATGGCAACATTAAATATCATTGTGTTTCTGAGGAGTGCAAATAATTTTTCCTGCGGTTATAAGCGCAGTCCGCACTCCAGGTGGAGTATAGCTCAGGACCCGTACAACACGGATTCCCATAACAAAATATCTTCCGTGTTATGAGGGGGAGGGGGTCTACTGTAGTGTGAAGTTTAAATTTTTATGTACCAATGAACATGCAAGAACCAAGCAATGTGTAGCTCAGTAACATTCTATCTGATCCAATCTTCGGGTTTTGTCTGTTGAAATTATGCCTTTTTTACAAATAAGCCTTATTAGGGGCCGAATGCCTCATACGAGAAGCGAGCGTAGCGAGTCTGGGGGCCTTGGCCCCTAGTACTATCAAATAAATAAAACCACAAAGTAAATAAATAAAATAGATAAATATAGAAATTTTTTTTTTTACGATTTAAGCTTCACATATCATGCGCCATTCCACAGTTCTTCTTCTTCTTCATTCATCTCTACTTTTCTGCTAACAGTTGAGCTGCTTTCGGCAAGTGAGACTGCTGGAAACGAGAAGAAATTTTAAAGGGGCATTTTACTAACAAAATACGTTGTGTTAAAACTAAAGATTTTAGTGGTAAGACATTTTTTTAAAATAATGTTTATAGTTATCAATTTAATTTTCATTGTAACGAACTTATTATTCTTTGTATTTGTTTTCCATTGTTCAACTTTAAAAAAAAATGCTCAGCGAAAATTTAAGGGCAACAAATTTCACTCGCGGTTGTGAGCAACCAAAATAATTTCGGTGGTTGCCCAGGGGGCGACCAAAGAAAATCACAAGATTCTGCCCTTGCATGTAACCCAAAAGCACATTTATCCAACCATATTCCATACATAACAGTAAATAATGCTCTAATGAATGAAAATACAGTATGGATTTGGTCACCTCTTTGCATAAATCTGTGATCGTGGCACACACATCCTATTATACACGGTGAATCTAAAACTCTTGGGCAAAACTTTAAAGGGTGACAGGGCGCATAATAAGGAATCAGAATCACATAGCAATGTGGGGTCGGCAACGTCGTCTTCGTATAGCTTTTGATAATCACTTCGGAAAAAGTACTGAAAAAACAGTGCGCTTTCCGACCCTTGTTTCGCCAGAAACTAATGTATTTTTCTTCGAAAACAGAAGACTAAAATGGATAGTTTAAAAAGTTGATTTTATTTCATGGATGAAATTTTCGGAGACGAGTCTATTGTTTATGAAAATTGGTTAAGAAATTAGACGGACACTTCAATGCTTTTCTAAAAGTGATTATTACCGGGTAAGTTAAAACTGCGTTTTTCACCCCAGATTGCTATGTGATTACGATTCCTCATTGTGTGCCCTATCACCGCTTAAAGTCTTGCCCAAGAGTTTAGATTCACCCTGTATAGTTACGCTGATCTCTGGACTCACTCACTCTCTAACAATTCCGATCCGACCACTTCAAAACAAAACTTTTGCCGTCGTTAATCCAAAAAGATTAAAAAGTTATGATATAAAACTTTAAGAAAATTCACACTGTTCGTACGATCCGCTTGAAGTTTTTTCATAATCATATATACAGGGTATCCCAAAAATAGCACCCAAACTCTGCACAGCCAGATTCGTCGTTGAGAGTACACAAAAAGTGCCCAAAGAACCATAACTCTGCAGCCCGTAGTTTTCAAGAAAATTGCGAGAAGAAAGCAGAAACGTCATTTCCGATGCACAAAAGAGCCTTTATTGGAATCATGAACATAGTATTTTTACTTTCCGAACATGTACCATGTAAGGAAAGTATTGTAATCATGAAAAAATTCGACTTCGAGATTTTGGTGTAATGACACGTTTAGAGGGCTTCTGAATTCATTTATGTTATTTTTACGAGATGTATGTATGTATGTGTGTATGTGTGTGTGTGTGTGTGTGTATGTGTGTTTGTGTGTATGTGAGTGAACACGATAGCTCCTGAACGGGGCATGCGATTGAGCTCAAATTGGGTATATATGTTATAAACCACCGTCGCAAGACCGGTATTGATTTTGGTGTGTATAGGACTTATAGTTTTTCTACAGGGCTACGACAAAGATTTCTTTTCCATTATGGCCTATGGGGGAAAATTCTTGAAAGTGCGCTAGCGTTTAAACGGTGCATTCGATTGAGCTCAAATTAGGTATATATGTTATAAACCACCGTCGCAAGACCTGTATTGATTTCGGTGTGTATAAGACTTATAGTTTTTCTACAGGGCTACGACAAAGATTTCTTTTCCATTATGGCCTATGGGGGAAAATTCTGGAAAGTGCGCTAGCGTTTAAACGGTCCATTCGATTGAGCTCAAATTGGGTGTACATGTTATAAACAACCATCGTAAGACCGGTACCGATTTTGATGTATATAGGAGTTATAGTTTTTCTACAGGGCTACGCCAAAAATTCCTTTTGCATTATAGCCTACGGGGAGAAATTCTTGAAAGTGCGCTAGCGTTTAAACGATACATTCGATTGAGCTTCATTTTGGTATATATATTTGAATTATTCATCGATTAAAATTTATTTAAATGCTTGGAAATGATCTTAATCGTAAGTGTTCGGAAAGTCCAGTGGAGTCACTCCAGATTTTTTTTTTTTTTGGGGGGGGGCATATGCTTTCATGAAATGATGTTCAAAATGTCCACCGTGCATATCGAGGCTTTCACGCGTACGCAGTGTAATGGCTAACTTCTTACGTTCCATCTGGTACCACGCATAAATACACCAGCACGAAGGAGAGGGACTGAATCACTATTTGTTACAATTAGGACTCGATAGATCAATTCTTTCAATCGATTTCCTCGGGAACAATCCATAGGTGCCAGATTGTAGCGCCCGTAACACCGAGTCCCCCATATGTTATCCAGTATCCAATTTAATGTTTCTAATTGGTTTTCCTAGCACCGGATGTTACGTCGGATTTTGTTTTTTTCCTATCTTTCTCGAAAACTATGGATCGTAGGAAAATTAATGCAGTAGTTTGGGAGGAAATGAGGTAGATATACGCATACAAAAATTATTTATGCTGTCACCATTTCGTGCAAAGGAAAACACTACAATGAATTTCAAAAGAGGAAAAAAAAAAAGAATAGTTATGCAAACAGTAGTAACTCACCGGGAATAGGGGGAGCACCTGGAACTCCTGAAATAATTACAAAAAATAATGAATACAGTGATAAAATATTACTTAAATTAACGTTGCTAAAAATCCACGTATAATTCATCTTAGATTTCCAAACATGTATGGTCAGGCACAACGAACAAAATTTAACCGTTAATGTTTAAAAATAACTTACCGCAATGTTTATTACTAAGATTAAAAACTGCGAAAAATCTAAGTAACCTTATACTAAATGGATGCGTGGCAGACTTTTAAGAAAAATTGTACAAGATATAGATGGGGGGGGGGGAAACAGTTTTCGAAACACCTGGAATATTTTAAAATTATAAAAGTTGTGATGATAATCGTGAAAGGTATATTATAATCAGTAGAAATTAATTACACCTTGAACTTTACATGTATTGCAACACTATATAGAATAAACCAAACAAAGTCTAAAAGAAGCATCAACTCACCTGCCAAAGCTGCAGCAACTGCTACCAGATCATAATTTTCTGAAATAAACATTTAAAAAAAATTATAAATAATAGGACCACTTTACAGAGATAACTTACAGAGCTTAAGACCCAGGGATACAAAAATAACGCACACACACACATATATAATTATGCTTTTTTAATGTATATATATATATATTAGGTTGTAACGAAAGTTTTCCGCCACTGCAAGTATTGCCTGCACAAGCAGTTCGCGTTGGTGTCTTTGCCAATATTTTGCGAAACGAATTTTGTTATTTGAAAGAAAAAGACATGTTTTACAGCACTGTGTTGTGAAATCTGTTTAAAAAGTATCGTTATGATTAAGTATAAGGTGTCTGAAATGGAACTATCACGCTACCAGATTGAACCATCATTTACTCTCTGTTCTGTTGCAAAAAGTCAGCTACAGAATGACACCGAATGATGTGTACAGCTTAAGGTACTAGTGTTGTATCATATGACACTGTGAAGATTTGGTACCGAAAGTTCAGAAAAGAGGACTAGGACATTAAAGAAGCAGAGCGCTTTGGCCGGCCTAATGATGCTGATGAGACCCGCCTACGAAGATCTGTGGAAGATGATAAAATATTCATCCACTCGAGAGTTTGCTAAAAGAGTTAGACTTTAGTGCCATGTCCATTAGTCGCGCTAAGCATCGCATAAACTTGGCATATAAGGTCAATAGCTGGGTACCGCGTGAGCTGACTCAAGCAAATCTGGCGGAAAACTTTCGTTACAACCTGATATATATATATGTATAATTAAAAAAGCAAAACGCTACAAAAATGACACACCCCTAGAAGAAAACTGAAGAACAAAGCACATATCATCTTGCCACAGAGGGCCAAGCAGGTTGAAAATCGAAGTACCATGAGCTAGCTATCTTTAAAAACAGAAATGAATGGAATGAAATTATAATTTCTGGGACATCCCAGTGGCCGTACCCAGAAGATTATAATTAATTTTTTTTAAAAGCAAGATATCAGCTATATGGCTAATCAAAGGGGATATTCTCTCCACATAGAAAAACATGGGAATGAAAGCATGGGGTAGCAAGAATGTTGTCAAAATCCAGAAGTGAAATACCGGTGGTAAAAGTAAAATTAAAATTTCAAAACTGATGCCATATACAGAATTCGAATATTATTAGACATTATTAACAAACAGAAATATTAATGTGAAGATTAATAAAATGAATAATGCTTTATATGTCGTTCGTATTGCTAAGTCAAAATGTTAAATAAAATTATAAAATAATTAAAATTATAAAGATGTTAAATAAAATAAAGATGATAAATAAAATTATAAAATCATAAAATCAAGAAAAAGCAGGATATCAATTATGTGACATATGAAAAGAGATATTCTCTCTACATACTAAATTGCTATCATTGTGAAAATTGTCTACACACCTTGCCAACATCGGGCCATTCTCTCTACATACAAAAACATGGAAATGAAAGCATGAGGTAGCAAGAATAGATGTACAAATGTTGCCAAAATCTTGAAGTGAAATATCGGTGGTAAAAGTAAAGAGGGTAAAAGTAAAATTAAAATTTCAAAAGTGATGCCAGATGCAGAATTCTAATATTATTTGATATTATTAACAAACAGAAATATTAATGAGATGAAGATTAATAAAATGAATAATACTTTATAGATCGTTCGTATAGCTAATTAAAGATGTTAAATAAAATTATGAGAGAGAATATATGTTTAAGACTATTATGAAAATATGTAGTAGCTAAATATATACAAATAGTTTATTTCCTAGAAAATTAAAATTAATATTGAAATAGAATATTTAAAAAACTAAAAGTGTACTGGGCAAATGTCACTGAATAGGGACCTTTTTATTCTCCCTCTCCTCTAAATATATATATGCATGCATATACATATCCAGAGCTTTTTGCTTTACTCTTATATATATTTTTAACTAACCGCCTCCGGTGACCAGTTGGTTCGCCATCTTAATAAATCTTGTGTTTCGCACCGGCTTCCTTAGCACTGAAATATCTCAGATTCTGAATGGAATTTAAAATTAAGATGGTTACAAACAGGGGCGGCCCTAAGGTAAGTGGCTTCCCTGCTAACGTAAAAAAGACGCTCCCCCTTTTATGCTCTACTTAGTTTTTGAGTTCGACATGACGCCCCTTCGAAGCCGCTGCCCCGATGAGATGATTACCTTGATTACCCTGTCGGGCCGCCCCTGGTTACAAAAATAAGATGGTTTAATGGTAAAAACCTACAAAAAGGTATAAATTATTTTCGTCCTATATTAATTCAGAAGAGCTTTTAGATATACTGGCCGTTATCAAAAAACCGAAAGGAAAAAAAAAAAGTAAGAAAATCTGAAACACTTTCAGATTTTAAATACGCACTAAAGTGCTACATATTAAAAGCGTATCATAATCCATGCGTCTTCCTTATTTTCTTTCCTTATTCCATTAAGGGCCGTATTCACCAAACTTTAAACCCTGGAGTTAACCCAGCAAAGCGAGCTACTTCAAGGGTTAGTGAGAAAATGGTATTCACAACTCCAAAATCAGGGGTTACCCCAAGAATTGACCCTGACTCCAGGTGCAGATTATTCTAACCCCGCAAAATCGGAGGGTTGACTCGGGGTTATAAATGGCGGATACGAGGGTTGTTTTTTATAGGTTTGGAAAATCCCAAATATTTCCTAATACTTGAATATTTTGAGCTTTAACAGACGGGAACTGCTGTGAAAACCACCCATCAAGCTATAAAAGCCGCCAAAAGTGATAAAAAATCTTTGTACAATGTTTCCAAAAACTCTCGAGAATGACTGTACTTTTTTTGCCGTAGAGATTGCAGGCGCCATCTGTCGGACTTATCTTTTTGCTTTTCCATTCCCTCTCTTTTCTGATTTGAACGCTGTTTTTATTCTTAATTATTTTTTGTGTTGAAAATAAGTAAGTAAATTCTGATCTTTCCTATTTATTTTCTTGTCTCTATTGTTCCACAGATAAGGAGCGATTTGGCCAGAGCACTGTGGATCTACAACGCCCGCGCTTTTTTTTTTTTTTTTTTTTGTAAGAAGAGGCGGGATAAAAATATTTACATTGAAGAGATTAATCATTTATGTGTAAAGGATGAAAAAAAAAAGTGTTGTTGAGGGGTTAAACATTTTTGTCTGATTGTAATGTACTGTACTTGGGAATAGCGAATTAACAATTTTTCACACAAATGTGAGAAAAAAAAAAAACAATATTTTCAGTATCATAGAATTTTTTAAAGACATACATATTCTATGTATAATATATAAAGTATCTCAAAAAGAAAAACATCAAAACTGCATAAATTAATTTTTGTGTGTTAAAAAATATGAAAATTCCTAAATTTGAAAAAAGTATAACAGACATGAAATTTTATTTATAAAAAATATTGGATGTAATTTTGTATTAAATGTTTAATCAGTCTATTTTTTTTTAAATTAATTTTCACATTTTAATGCGCAGTTTGCATAAAAACAAATTAAATATCATGAAGGAAGAGTATGTGGTGGGAGCTGGGTTCGATCTCCCGAACATTAAACCTAGTTCACCCCCTTCATGGAATCATTACTCTGACCAATCACAGACGAGCTTTCAAAGCTGGCTGAGACAACTCCAGAGTCAAGTAACCCTGGGCGGAAATAAGTTGGTGAATACAGTTTCCGAGTTGTCTCCGAGTCAAACCGGCAATGCAGGTTTCCCAATTCTCGGATGATGGCGGGTTACTCACAGTTTGGTGAATACGGCCCTAAGTTGGAAAGTGTATCATTATTCATGAGTGTGATTAAACAAATTTAAAACTGGTATTTCTAACATCCCTTTTCTGGATGTAATACATTAGAAATAGAAGGGAAAAAAGACGCGCAGAAAAATGCATAGTTCGAACTGAATGAAAGTTTCATAAACTTAATTTTTTGTTTGTTTGTGTAACAAGTTTTTTTATTTGTGTGCTTGGCCCGAGACCCGCTTATAAATCCATTTCAGAAAGAAAAACTTATTGAGGTGTGTTCTTTATCCAAGCGTAGCAGACGATAAAAGGATTTTTTTTTTTAAATTAAAAACTGCGTATTCTATAAGTATGTGCCATCTGTCGACGGCTTTGTAAAATCAAAACTCTTGTATTCTTTTTTTTTTTTTTTTTTTTGGAATGAAAAATAATTTTTTTTGTAAATTATAGGAACAGTGTTTTTTTTTTTTTTTCGCGCGATAAAAAGTAGCCTGTTTTTTAATCCAGGACTTTAACTGTTTTTATTCCATATTTCATCTAAATCCGTCGGACCGTTTCAGCGTGACAAACATTCATACAAACATTGACATTTATAACATTAGTACGATTATTGCTGTGTGTGTATGTGTATGTGTACCCCATTCCTATAATTTTTTTAATATAATTTATTTTCTTTCCTCACAGCTGTGCAAAAATATTTTGAGCTCCTATGCTTCCAGTTAATGATGTTTTCCATTCTCTGCTGCTGAAATCAAGTCAGCGTATTTCCCTCAAAATAAGCTCTTGCCAAGCTTGTATTAACCCTTTGAGGCGCAACCCTTTCCCAATGCTGAAAAAAGGGCAGCCATTGCCATCGCTCGACTTAACTACCGGCAAGATGGCGGACGATCGAAATGTTCATCGCGTGCCACAGATCTAGAGACCCTTTTTGACGCAGCTGGCTGTGCGCGCACAGCCAGCTGTCGTCAAAAAAGGGTCTCTAGATCTGTAGCACGCGATGAACATTTCGATCGTCCGCCATCTTGCTGGTAGTTAAGTCGAGCGATGGCAATGGCTGCTCTTTTTTCAGCATGGGGCAATCTGCCCAGCTGTTCTCACATTCTTCCATTTTTCAGCAGATGTCAGTGCTGTTAAAAATAACCGTGACAAATTTTTTACGGAAAATGACGTGCTAAAAAGTAAAGGATTCTCATGGAGCTGTGTCACGCACAACTATTTTTATAGAAATCAAATCTATTCTTCGTGACTGGCAACAGTCAAAACGTCAGAGTTTGGTGTCCTCACGGCGAGGACACCGCGCGTTAAAGGGTTAATCAAATTACTCCCGCTCATTAGAGGATTGGCCAGCAGCGAACTCAGTAACTAGCTTTCTATTTTTCTAGGCAAAACATTTTTTTTTAATTATTGTACAAAGCACTCTTTATAAACTCTTTATAGTTGGCTACAAAACACTCTTTATAAATTAAATATTTAGCCAATCATAAAACAAATTCAAAATGTTAATGATTATATGTAGAAGTAAGCTAAATTCAATAATTTAGATCTTTTATTTAATGTTGTATTTTATTGCATGCAATTAATGTAAACTGACACTCTTTAATTCATTCTCTTTCAAAGTACAGTAAAGCATATAATCATTAACATTTTTAATTTTAACCTTTAAAACTCAAATTTTAAAATGTTTTTATTATACATATAATTGTCTTACGTGAAATATCTGTGCCCAAATTTCCATAAAAGATCTTTTCAAGCTGATGATCAATGTCGTCGGCTGATAAACCGGATTCTAAAATAGTAAGTATCATTTACAGAGTGGCAAGACAAAAACAAAATAAACATTTACTTTGGAACTTTGTTAAATATCTTAGAGCAGGGGTTCCCAAACTTTTTTTACCCACGGCACCCTTGTCAGGCTAAAAGCATTTCGCGCACCCTTGTCAGGCTAAAAAAAATTTCGCGCCACCCTTTTCTGGCTAAAAATTTTCGCGGCAGATTTCCTTTAAAGCAATATGAATATGAAGGTTAGAATGAAGCAGTTTGGATGCATTTTACAATATTTTTTGTTTGTTTGTTTATAGGGCTAACTATCAAGAAAGTATCTCTTGGGAAAGGGATATAGAATTTTGACAATACCCCCATTTCAGGGAGTTCCTATAAAAGAGAAGCTACAGGACAGTCTTGAACTTGACTGAAATATTTTTGTTTGAGCCCACTGAGTGATCGGCTTGGCTCACTTTCATGGGGATACCGGTTCAGAGGAAATTATTTGATTATACTCCATCAAAATATTTTTCTTGATTATCCCCACGGCACCCCTGATATACGCTAGTGGCACCCTAGGGTGCCGCGCCACCGAATTTGGGAACCACTGTCTTAGAGATTTTAATGGTTGATGTATATATCATCGAAACTGCTTAATTTTTTCAGAATTTGCTTAGTCAAATAACATTTATTTACACCCTCCAAAAAAAGTATTCGAGGAATAGAGAAATTTCCTATTTTAGATTCGCGAATAATAATCGAGTTTTTGAAAAACGCACAACTTGACAGAAATATGGAAAGTCATATTTATACATAGCCTAATTCATATTCTATAATAAATAATTTTTAATATACGAAACCAACGTAGGAAATTTCTCTCTTGCTCGAATACTTTTTTTGGAGGGTGTACAATCTAAGAACCATGAGTTATTTATCTTTTTTCAGCGGCATAGCCTAGGGGGTATATCAGGTTATACCCTACTCCACCGGGAACTTCAAAAGTTTCAATTGAGACTAGTTACGTAGCCAGAAATTTTACGGGGGGGACGCAGTTTTCACTTAACCGGTAATAATCACTTTGTGAAAAGTATTGAAGTGTTCGTCTAATTTCTTAACCAAGTTTCATAATCAATAGGCTCGTCTCCAAAAATTTCATCCGCGAAAGAAAATAGAATTTTGAAACTAAGAATTTTAGTCTTCTGTTTTCGGAGAAAAATACATTAGTTTCTGACGAACAATGGTAGGAAAGTGCACTAGTGTTTCAGCACTTTTCCAAAGTGATTATTAACAGCTACACGAAGACGATGTTGCCGACCCCACATTGCTATGTGATTCTGATTCCTTATTATGTGCCCTATCACCTCTTAAAGTTTTGTCCAAGAGTTTAGATTCACCCTGTATATATACGTATATGTGATAGAGGAGCGAAGAACATACATTTTGTATGGCAAAAAAACTCCTCATGGGGCATCATGACCCCCCTATCCCCCCCTCACTTCGCTACGCCGCTGGTTGAGACCATTGTAAGAGAGAGCTAAAGTTAAATAATCAGTGAGTAGATACAGCTTGTGCACTAATTTACTGATCCATTTTGAATATAAATAACAATGATATTAACGGTTTGAAGGGGGAGGGAATACACTTTTTGCTGCAGTATTATTAGAAAAACGATAAATTTTGAAAAAAAAATTCATTGAGTTCAAATAGTTCCAAATTTCACCACTAGATGCTGGCAAGGGCATGTTTATGACCCGTGACGGCCGGCCGCAGCGGTTCTTCAGTGTGAGCCCCCCTTCTCAATACACAGACACACACCACCTTAATGCTGAACAACTAAATTTTTTCGAAACTTGTAGATTTTCCCCCGTAACAACGTATAATACAAGGTGAACATACGTATAATGCAAGGTGTTATAATGTACATCTCCAAATAGCATACTTTAAGCGCTTGAAACTGAAAATAATTAAACAGATTGCAGGTCATGTGAAGTGACATTTTCAAATGATTTCTGCTGCTTATTCACCCTTTGAGGAGCAACCCTTTCCCAATGCTGAAAAAAGGGCAGCCGTTGCCATCGCTCGACTTAACTACCAGCAAGATGGCGGACGATCGAAACGTTCATCGCGTGCCACAGATATAGAGACCCTTTTTTGACGACAGCTGGCTGTGCCGGGCACAACCAGCTGTCGTGGCGATGGCAACGGCTACCCTTTTTACAGCATCGGGAAAGGGTTGCGCCTCAAAGGGTTAAAGTCCTTCACCCGTCCTTTCGTCACAATTAGTTTCCGTTGCAAACTTCACCTAGTTTTTGCAACACTGTGATTCAGGTAAAGAAATTCTGTAACTAGAAATATTTGGAAGTTCAACAGAATGCACCATCTTTTCACAGAAAGCTTTAGAATGAATTCACTCAATAGCTATTAATTAAAAATTAGGCATTCTATCAGTATTATTGCATCAGATTGCCCCCTGTGTTACCTTGTGGCCAAATTTTAAATTATTTGAACGCAATGCACGTTTCAAAAAATTATTAACTTTTCTAATAACAATGCAAGAAACGACACTTTTTTTTTTTTTCTCAAACAATGTTTTAATATTACCTGTGTAGCTGTTTTCTAAAAATTCATCTTCGTTTGGTGTTAAAAACTGTTTTATGCTCTCATCAGTTTCATCCCTCCATTCTGAGTCCATAGACATATACTGATTAATTTTTTCATCAATCAGCCGATGTATTTCTTCTGATGAAAGGGAGCAACCAGGTGCATTATTACATTTATAGTCAGAAGGAGCAGGAAGTAAATTACTTGCATAGCTTGTACTGGGCACATTATTCTCAACATTATTTGTCAGAACATTGAGAATTTTACATCTTGCTGTAAGACAAAAAATAAAAATCTATTTTAAAAAATGCAGAAACGAATAAGTTAACTATATGCACTCATAAACATAATATATACTCATGAAAAGCATGGATAAAACTGGATAAAACTAAGTTGATCATTTAAGAAACCAGACATCATCATATTTAGTTTGTCTGATAAATTAGTCACAAACATCTCTCATCAGTTTCATCCATCCATTCTGAGTCTCTAGACATATACTGATTAATTTTTTCATCAATCAGCCAATGTATTTCTATTTCTTGCATAGCTATTAGACATATACTGATTAATTTTTTCATCAATCAGCCAATGTATTTCTTGTGATGAAATGGAGCAACCAGGTGAATTATTACTTTTATAGTCAGAAGGAGCAGGAAGTAAATCACTTGTATAGCTTGTATTCTTCATTGTTCAGACTTGAGGGACTGTTAGTGTGCCGCACAGTCAGCTGTCGTCAAAATAGGGTCTCTAGATCTGCGGCACGCGATGAACATTTCGATCGTCCGCCACCTTGCTGGTAGTTAAGTCGAACGATGGCAACGGCTGCCCTTTTTTCAGCATTGGGAAAGGGTTGCGCCTCAAAGGGTTAAAGATAAGTGTTCAATGTAAATTGCAAAAATGTTCAAAATAAGGTCGGAAATAAGACTCCGTTGAGAAAAACTTCTTCTCGTCGATTTTCAAAAAGTTACACTTTTTAAATTTGTATACAATCCCCGTACGAAACAATTCTCAATTAGTAAAATGGGCCCCATGCACTCATGAGATGACTTACGAAATTTGAGAATTATACCTTAAAAAGTATCAGAGATATGAAGATAAATATAACTCTGACTTAAACCACTTTTCCATGGCCCTCGAGGGGAAAAAATCACATGGAATGATCAAATTTCAGGGGTCATGCAGAAATTACGAAAGAAAATCTTTCTTCCACTCTAGCTATAAACGTTTTCATTCAAAATCATGCATAGTACCCGATACTCTTTCTTTAAGGGTATCTCTGAGACGTTTTATGATGGAAGGCTCAAATTTTGAACATCACGTCCTCATTAGTTTATGGGGCACACTTTACTAATTGGGAATGTTTTTGTGCGGGGTCGTATACAAATTTAAAAAGCGTAACTTTTTGTAAACGAACGAGAGGAATTGTTTCTTAACAGAGTCTTATTTCTGACCTTAATTTGAACATTTTTTTTCCAATTTATATTGCCTACTTATCTCTCGTGGACAAAGAATTAAATCCCGTTACCACCTTTTTGGGACACCCTGTTTATTCAGTCGTTTTGTTACTGCCTGTCAATATTTTCTAATTTATCAAATTTTCTTTCCACGTCACATAAACTATAGGCTGTGAAACATTTAAAAAATATTTGGATCAAATTACAATTTTTAGAAAAATCCAATTCAATCGTAAACGAGGAAACACTATGTTCTACTGAAAGCGATGAAACTGAATACGATTTAGAGACCTTTTAACCCTTTGAGGCGCAACCCTTTCCCAATGCTGAAAAAAGGGCATCCGTTGCCATCGCTCGACTTAACTACCAGCAAGATGGCGGACGATATTGTGCAATGTCTTATCCTCCTGAATTCTGGAGGCTGTCACAGCCAGCTGTCGTCAAAAAAGGGTCTCTAGATCTGTGGCACGCGATGAACGTTTCGATCGTCCGCCATCTTGCTGGTAGTTAAGTCGAGCGATGGCAACGGATGCCCTTTTTTCAGCATTGGGCAATCTATCCAGCTGTTCTCGCATTCTTTCATTTTTCAGCAGATGTCAGTGCTGTTTAAAAATAATCGTGACCATTTTTTTTTGACGGGAAATGACGTGCTTAAAAGTAAAGGATTCTCGTGAAGCTATGCCACCCGCAGCTATTTTTATAGAAATCAAATTTATTCTTCGTGACTGGCAACAGTCAAAACGTCAGAGTTTGGTGTTCCCATAACGGGAACACTGAGCGTTAAAGGGTTAAAAAATGTTGGAACAAATAACAATGTTTGGATAAATTCATTTCAGTCGTAAACAGGGAAACACAATGCTCTACTGAAAGCGATGAAAATGAATACGATTAAGAGATTTTTAAAAAAAAGTTTAAAGAATTGGCAATAAAAACACATACATCCCCGAGATTGACTATGAATTCATTTTAAACACTTTTGCTCGATGTAAAACATAAATTTTAGATTTCTTGGGAAGAGGATAAAATTACCTATTCGCACTTGTATAATATTGTGCAATGGTGGTTTTTGACGGATCCAGCTACACAAGTTAGCCTTGAGAGGGCGTTTTCAGGTTTGAAATTTATTCTCCGAGACATCGCAGAAGTAATCGCATTGAAACCACGTTGAATGATATATTAATAATTAGAGGCAATTTACATATGCTAAATAAATAAATAAACATGTTTTTTACATAATTATTGCGTGCACGATGTGAAGGGAAGCGTCAATCGACGAGGTCGCACATAATCATGCACCTAGTTGTTAAAGGCGATTTTTGATTATGGATAACAATGTCAATGCTCGCCGTTTTCTGTTCACCGTTCGTATCGAACATGCTGGTTTAACCCTTTAACGCGCAGTGTTCTCGCTCTGGGAACACCAAAACTCTGACGTTTTGACTGTTGCCAGTCACGAAGAATAGATTTGATTTCTATAAAAATAGTTACGGGTGACATAGCTTCACGAGAATCCTTTACTTTTTAGCACGTCATTTCCCGTAAAAAAATGGTCACGATTCTTTTTAACAGCACTGACATCTGCTGAAAAATGGAAGAATGCGAGAACAGCTGGATAGAGTGCCCAATGCTGTAAAAAGGGCAGCCGTTGCCATCGCTCCACTTAACTACCAGCAACATGGCGGACGATCGAAACGTTCATCGCATGCCACAGATCTAGAGACCCTTTTTTGACGCAGCTGGCTGTCCCCGCGCACATATGATGAATACAACTCACTGAATTATCAAAATGAGACGGCTCAATTGAAACGACAAAATAAGAAGTTCTTTTATCCTCATTTAAATATTTATTTTACAAACAATTTACAAAAAAAAAAACTGTATTTCTAGTTACCTTCAATGATTCATCCAATCTATAGAAAAAACATAATAACAACTCCCAGCTGTTCTATTTTTCTTACAATTTTTATCTGTCGTTGCCACTCATTTTTAAAGAAAGTATAGTCAATTCATCTGACTCCATGGCAACCTGGAACCATGGAGTCTGTTACATTTTTTTTTTTTTTTTTGGTCACGTATTTAATGAGATCTAGCCGGGTCCTTCGCAATTAGAAACGGGCCTGCGCGTGTATTTTGATGAGCCATCCAAAGAGGCCTACGGATGCTCGAGTCTTCACGTATACATCAGGCATTTCTCAAGCTTCCCAGTGCTTTCAAACGTTATTTAATGTAGTTTTAAGTAGCAATTGTGTTACTAATTCAAGTACGAACTCATGATTAATTTGTTTGCTATGATACATATTTACATAAGGAAAATAGATGCATATAATTTGAAGGAAAAACAAAGTAGCGCTTACTCTCATGATTCACGATTGCTTATTTTCGTTTCACAAGTGGATATTTAATATATCGCACGATAACTAACTTTAAAATAACTAACTTATAACTAACTATACTTTAAAATAACTAAATACACAAAAGACATTTTTATAATGAATATTTCATGAACGTAGTCGTATTTCCTACGTTATTTTAAACAATTCAACATTAATCTTTAACAAATGATGTATTAAAGCGCATTTCAGTGTTTTCGGGATATCCTGTATATTGGAGAAAATTGATAAAATACGCTCTATAGCGCGATCCCCAAATTTATTATTCTTTAATAAAGACATTTCATGTAGTATATATTATTCTTTTGTCGCTTTCTCAATCGAACTTAGGAATTAGTAAGCATAATGAACGCTTGTACAAAATATTAACTACATTTGAAGTTTCTGTATAAACGGGCAAAAATCAATAATTTACAATTTACTGTATTTCTGCACTGTACCAGATGTAAGTCTTAATCACATAATCAAGGCATATATAACTGCTAAATAACATTTTCAACTGGCAAAATTAAATTGTCTAAATAGTATCACAACGTCATGCTTATTTACAAGAATAAAAACTACTCAAGTAATACGATTTCTGATTAAAATAATTTATTTATAAATAACACATGAGTAATTATTCACTAAACATGATTTACATACATATTTTTAGAATTTCTAAATACATTATAAGCGTTCACTTACCTTTACATTCAGAGCAAAATGTTCGAATTTTAGGATAAATTTTCATGAAAGAAAATGGCGCAAGATTCACAAAGCGATTACCTACATCTAAAGTTCTTTAGTACGACAAAAGTATCAAAAAATTGTTTTAAAATAATAAAATAATATAACATTTATAATACTTAGAATAATAAAATAGAATACTGTAACTGGGGAAAACAGGCTTCAATGATAAACTCATTTTTAGCGATGGCAACTCATAAGCAGGCCCGTTGATTAGCGATGGCCCCGATCTAGCCGTGCCAGAAAAAAAAACACCTTTGAGAAAATAATATATATAATTTGTTATTTATTTTTTTTTAATTAACAAAAAGATTTTTTTCGAATTTTTGCATATGTTTCGTCAAAAGTAGACATTATAAGTTTTAACTGGGTATTTAAAAAAAAATTTTTGGTCAAGTATTTAATGAGATCTAGACGCGCCAGAAAAAAACACCTTTTGAGAAATAATATATATGATATGATGATGATAACTTTGAAAACTGAACGTACCTTTTTTCTTTTGTAACATTTTACGAAAAACAAGTCTCCCATTTCCATCGGATGTAATTTTAAACTCCTTTGACTCCTTAATCTCAGCCTTAATACCTTGAAACAGGAGACGACAAACTGCTTCATCATCCTATGCAAAATAAATAAATAAATAAATAAATAAATAAATAAACTTAGCTACAGTAGAATCTCCTATAACACGGGTCCATACAACACAGTTCCCTAGAACACGGCGAAAAAATTGCCATCGTGTTCCCTAACACGTTAAAAACGACTCGTATATCGTCTGCTGGTTCCTAATTGTGGTGTACATTAAACGTATCTGAAAGAACTTTTGTATGCTTTATTTTATTCTATTACAACTTGAGAAATAAAACGCTGTGTTAAAATAAATCTGCGAATTTAAACCCGATTTAATTTAGAGGAAGTGCTTATGAGTTACCTCTGGTGTATACGTAGTATCAAGTAAGCAGTATTTAAGTGAAATGTGAAATAAATTGCTGAAATAAGGTGAGCAGCGGTTGAACAGCGTGGTTTACACTCCAGGTGGAGCATAGCTCAGGACCCGTACAACACGGTTCTCTAAAGCACGGAACGCATCTACCATGTTATAGGGGGGTCTACTGTACTTAAAATATCTTAATGTGAAGTGTGATGTTATGTGTTGGGTGACACCGTCAATAAACTACCCAGTCGATTGCAATTAAAAGTGAGGTGCACAACTAGATGTTACAAAAGTCCAAAATGCAAAATTTCTACATTCTATGGCTAATGCTGTTTAAGTTATGAAAGTGACACATGCACCTACTGATGCCACCGCAAAATTATTCCAAAATGGATTCGAGGTTGGTCAAAATTGATCATAAACGCAAAAATACATAAATAAATATCCGCATTCGTTGAGACATCATGCAGAAACCCATCAGTATGAAAGGACATGAAAGTTAATTTGTAAATGGCCGTAATCAATTTTTACACTCAAATCTTAGTACCAAAATTTTTTTTCGAACACAATTTTAAGTTCTATTTGTCATGAAAATAAGCTTTTTAGATCTATATTTACGATGTTTTTTGTGTGGATTTTAATGTTTCTAATGGGGCTGTCTACATATTTATTTTTCACTCAACTTCGAAATTTCCAGTGTGTTGTTGATCTTTTAATTAGAGTTTTTATTCAAACGACGACAAATTTATTAATTGCAAACACTTTATTTATACGGGAAAAAAAAAAAAAAAAAAAAAAAACGACAACATTTACATTCCCTTGTTTTTTCTTCTCTTAAAACATGAACCAGAACTGCTGGCGTGTTGCCAAAATTTTTTACCTCTTTTCTCTCTTCAAATTAATTATGAGCTCAGCCAAGGCATCCCATGATGACGTCTAAGTGACATAAGAGTTTGGTGCGCCCAAACACAGTGAGTAAACCGTTACTATTTTATTATTATTATTATTATTATTATTATTATTATTATTTTCTTGTAAAGCTTTCGCCACTCCAAATCCGAAATTTCAGTGCTCCACAGTGAAAAGCGTGTGAGTTGGCGACTGAGAACTGCATAAACATTTAGCAATGTTACTAGGAAGCTGAACATGAGAATAGATAAAATGGTAGAATTTAAAGCGTTCCTTGTGACTAGTGTTATTAATTGATATATTCAAAATTATTGATCTAAATCGAATTGAAATTCGAAATTAAGAGTTGTTAAGAATGATATTCTAAAGATAATAAAATTTATATCTGTTCCTCTTTAGGAATTTTGAAATATGACTCAATAATTAAGATGAGAAACACAATCTAAAAAAAGTTATTATCATTATCATGAGCTTTAAATATCATTTTTAAAAATAAAGTGAAGTGAAATACATTCAATATTTTAGGATCTATTTCTCAAAGCTTAAAATTTTTGTTAACTAGAAGGTTCAATTTTTAATGCTTCGTAACACATACCCTAGTCATTAAAAATTAATATTTTGGATTTTGAGTTTTATTTTTTTTTTCAGCTGATTTCAAATATCAAGTAAAAATAGAGTTGCCATGAATATAATTTTCACAGTACAGCATTATATACTCATCTTGAAAATCCAATTATTTTTATTATATGCAGTACATTTTGTTTTGTACAGAATATAGAACTACATAATAATTACCATTATGACAAAAAATGTCTTTAAAGTGTAAAAAATTCGTAGTAGCATTTATTTCAAATTACTCAGATGTCTAAATTAATGAAAAAATTAAAAGTATGGTAGCTCTAGTTAACTCTATATTACTAAAATAAATTTTTGAAAACAAATTCAGCGGTTAAGCCTTCACAAAACATATCTTACTTCGAATATCTTCTCGTAAATACTATCAGCAAGTTTTTCCGATCTAAGTATTACATATTCCATGCTTTTATCGGATAAAATTCTAAATGCTATCCTATACTTCCTTGTTTTCCTTCTGCAGTCATCAATAAACTTCTTCAGATACCTGTTGTTCATTTTTACTGGAAAAAAAATAATCGTTATTATATTTACTATAATAAAGCTTTGTCATAAAATCAGGCAAAAATACAATAACATTAACACTGTACAAAAGTTTTAACTACGCTTCATTGACAGAAAAGTTTCAATCCTCAAAGCATTTGATAGAATTATTACTGTTTTTTATTTGTTTCAATTGAACTTTGTGCACTCAAAATTTTAAAGCAAACCTTATACCTTATTTTTTTAATGCAAAAATACATAAAAGCACATTAAAGGAATGGGCCGTAGTGGTGATGTTGCAGCTTAAAAAGAATTCTATCACATCTTGGGTCCTGGTTCAAATCGCGGCTTGGGCCGGAGCCCCAAGTTCATTAGTATTGTTTATTTCCCAAGGACTGCCATACTAGATATTCTAGTATACTTCCTTAAATGCTTGTAATCTCTGGATGTTTTATTGCATCTTTGGGCTGTCTGTCGAAGCAAAAAGCACGGCGATTTCCTTTCTAGCCCTTGAATTCTGTGCCCGGGAAGGGAGGGGGAGAGTAGACAGTTACAAGGCGAGCCTGGATAGTGAACGCGAGGAAGTGTTGTGACGTCACAAGAGAGGATGGACTTTTCACCGATAAAAGCATTGGAATCATACGGAAAAGTAGAAGAAAGTACGATGTTTTGTGCCTTTTTCGGATATTAATGGTAAGTCAGCAATCTCTATTCTTAATACAACATACTTGATAACACCGCTCAACAATTTTTTTTGTGGGGGGAGGGGGTGGTGTTATGTTCTCATGCTTAAATTCTGATTCTAGACGTTGAAAAATACTTAAATTTTCATTTTTAGTTCTTAAAGTTTGCTTTTGTCTGATTGACGTCGATAAGTATATTTTAATTTCTTTCATAAACGAAAGATGGCAGCACTTTGATTAACTCGAAAGTAAACTGTATTCTCTGTAGTATTGCTTGTAGTATTATTTGTAGTATTATTTGTAATATTATTATTTGTATTTTTATTTGCTCATACGAACAGAAAAGAAATACGAAAAATATTCACTTTTAGACATTAATTTCTCATTATTTTACATTTATATGTTATTGTTTA
Organism: Cheiracanthium punctorium; assembly: GCA_038373885.1. Taxonomy (NCBI): domain Eukaryota; kingdom Metazoa; phylum Arthropoda; class Arachnida; order Araneae; family Cheiracanthiidae; genus Cheiracanthium; species Cheiracanthium punctorium. Next base: position 241,606 of record JAWZYV010011963.1, read on the forward strand.
TCACAAATCTGTTTGCTGGATACTTAGAAAAAAAAATGAAAGGGAAGGATGGAATGGAATTAAAGAAACATTTCCAGCTAAACAGTTTATTGGAATTTGTTGTAAATTCTGAAATAAGTATGAACATAGATTTGGAAATTTACTCAAAAAAGAAAATGTATTACTGCAATGCTACCCCTCCCCCCCCCCCAAAAAAAAAAAAATTAAATACGTATTACTGTACTGCAATATATTTTACATGCTACCGCTAAGAACATATGGTCCGTTTTACATATTCAAGAGCTATACTCATTAATTTTTAAAAATATTTATTTATGTACATTTCTAATGTCTCAATGTGATATTTGAAAGTCTTACCCAGAGAAAACTAAAGCAAACACTAGCAGGGTGTTTATGAAAAATTTTATAGTATTTGTAAGCTTTAGTAATAAATACTTTTACTTTTTCTATTATCTTGTTTTTAGTGCTTTAATTACTTCTAATAGTATGTGATATTACGAGTCTGTATAATATAATTACATATAGCATATATTGTACAAAAAAATCTGATGTGGACAACACGACTTTCTTGCACGTCTATTAAGTCAAAAATATTTTCTGTGCACTTCATCTAAACTTATTTTGTTTGAAAAAGTTAAAATATCAGTAATAGTAAGGTTTAGCGATTTCTAGCCAAATATTTCGATATCACCAAGCTGAGTTCAGTTTGAAAGATTTCCTTCTAACACTTTATTTGGCGATATTTCACCACAAGCCGACAAGCTTGAAATAGTTTGCGACATTTTGGGGATAGCCAAAGTAGTCATTGACCACAGACTTTCAATGAATTGAATGCATCCATAAACCTTAATGTATTTAAAGTCATTTGGCTCACCCTGTAAATAAATTCCCAGTCGATTGCAGTCAAAAAAGATATTGAAAACAGTTAGATATTACAATAATTCTAAATATAAAAGTTCAAAATTCCTACGGGTTAAAGTTTTAGAGTTATACAAAATACGAAATAATTTTTGGCGCCAAATTTGGCGATATTTCGGCGCCTACATGTTAGAACCATCCTAAATACAAAGTTTCAACATTCTACGACCAATAGGTTTTGAGATATGCGAGTTGCATACATACGTACGTACGTACGTACGTACGTTACGTACGAACGTACGTACAGACGGCATGGAAAAACTGGCCAAAATAAACTCGCCGCTGGTCAAAATGAGTTGCAGACGCGTTCATATGATCGTGCATGCTAGTTTACGATTAGATGCATCGAAAAAATTCTTAAAGGTAAATTTAGAGGTAGTCAAAATCGGTTTTTTCGTCGAAATTTTGCCCCCAAAATTTTTCAGGATCACATTACTTCCTTATACACATACAAGGAAGTAAAATTTATTAAAATAATAATTATATAAATTTCTAATCATATTCCTCGTGTTACTAGTGTTTATTGACATTATCGATCCGTTTTGTTCCATAGAACTCAATACAAACTCTTTAAAATCCCATCTTCTCTTGTGACGTCACGAAATGATTTAAGATGATTATTTATGAATCTGGATACTTTTAACACCAATTCTTTCAAAAAGCTTATTAAGAAAGCAAAATTAAATAATATATTTCAGTTTTTAAGTAAAAGTAATAAAAATTATAAACAATAAATATGACTTTATGCTTTATGAAAGTTAGCAATATATAACTATATGCTTGTGCTGTTTTAATTAAAAATGATTGCATTTGCATTAATTAATTCAATATATTGAATGTTATATTTGAAAATTTTAATTAAAAATATTTATCTATCTGAATAAATCACCTTTTAGTTAAAATAATTATATTTGAATCAGTCACATTTTAATTAAAAATAATTATATTTGAAGGTACTTGTAAAATACAAGCGATGCTTATTTGCAGGTCCTCCTGGAAACGACTTTCCACTCGTATGACGTCACGCAGTAAGACGCTTGGCCTTCTGCTCCTGGTTCAACCGGGGCCGTCGCTAAGCAACAGGCCTGCGCATGAGTTGTCACCACTAAAAATGAGTTTATCATTGAGGCCTGTTTTCCCTATTCGCAGTGTTCTATTTTATTATTCTAAGTATTATAAATATTATTTTATTTTATTATTTTAAAACAATTTTTTTATAGTTTTGTCGTACTAAAGAACTTTAGATGTAGGTAATCGTTTTGTGAATCTTACGCCGTTTTCTTTCATGAAAATTTATCATAAAATTCGAACATTTTGCTCTGAATGTAAAGGTAAGTGAGCACTTTTATAATTTATTTAAAAATTCTAAAAATATGTATGTAAATCCTGTTTAGTGAATAATTACTCATGTGTTATTTATAAATAAATTATTTTAATCAGAAATCGTATTACTTGAGAGTTTATCCTTGTAAATAAGCATGACGTTGTGATACTAGTTAGACAATTTAATTTTGCCAGTTGAAAATGTTATTTATCAGTTAGATATGCCTTGATTACGTCATTCAGACTTACATCAGGTACAGTGCAAAAATAAAGTAAACTATAAATTATTGATTTTTGCCCGTTTATATAGAAGCTTCAAATGTAGTTAATATTTTCTACAAGCGTTCATTATGCTTGCTCAATTCCCAAGTTCGATTGAGAAAGCGACAAAAGAATAACATATGGTACATGAAATGTCTTTATTAAAGAATAATTAATTCGGGGATCGCGCTATAGAGCGTATTTTATCATTTTTCTCCAATATACAGGATATCCCGAAAACACTGAAATGCGCTTTAATACATCATTTATTAAAGATTAATGTTAAATTGTTTAAAATAACGTAGGAAATACGACTACGTTCACGAAATATTCATTATAAAAATGTCTTTCTCATTTGCGTATTTAGTTATTTTAAAGTATATTAAATATCCACTTGTGAAACTAAAATAAGCAATCGTGAATCATGAGAGTAAGCGCTACTTGTTTTTCCTTCAAATTATATGCATCTATTTTCTTATGTAATATGTATCACAGCAAACAAATTAATCATGAGTTCGTACTTGAATTAGTAACACAATTACTACTTAAAACTACATTAAAAAACGTTTGAAAGCACTGGGGAGCTTAAGAAATGTCTGATGTATACGTGAAGACTCGAGCATCCGTAGGCCTCTTTGGATGGCTCATCAAAATACACGCGCAGGACCGTTACTAATTGCGAAGGCCCCGGTTCAACGCTCAGAGCATCTATTCGAAGTGTTGGGTAATCGGCTAGTCGTATTCACGAAACGGCTAGTAACAGCCTGATCATGAAACTAACGTTTGACCATTGCATGCTGATAACTCACCGGTAGCTACAGAACGGTATTCACCAACTACTTAAAACCATTGGTTTCCTGACCAGCGTTTAATCACCAATTAACTTGTACTTGTGCATTCTGCTTTGTAAGGTCGTCTGCGATTGGTCAGAATAATAGAAAGTTCCAATTTGGCAACAATTAAAAAACTCCCAAAAATAAACGTCAAAATTAGCAACACCTGTCCTTTATTTACTATTTTAGACTATTTACGAGCGCGAAACGTGGTTTTCATATTTTATTATATAATAATATTGATGAAAAAAAAATGTACCTAAACTTTCAAACTGCTTATTTTTTTCAGGACACTTCTTAACGCTACAATTTAAATTTTTTGAGTCAATGGCGTAATTTGATTGCTTTAAAAAATGTTGCAACATTGCATTAGACCTCAAAAGAACATTATAGATTTGGAATGGTTCATAAGAAGGTTGTGGAGGGAAAAAAAAACGCTAAAAAGCAAATGATGTATCAATCGTATACTGATAACTAAATGTATCGTGTATGTGCCATATAAACAACATAAACCTATCCGATTTTGATAAAATCTATTATTTCATTTTTACAGTAGAAATATTTTAAAAGTGTACCACAACGGCAAGCTCATACTCTGAGCCCCAGATGTGGCCGAGCACATAAAATCTCTGAATCGGGAAAAGGAAGGTGCCCGGTTCAAAACCAGGTCGTGTCCGCCGACCTAACCATTCGTAGTTTTCCGTGATTTCTTCCAAAACTTGGCGCAGATACGGGTTGGGATCCCTTAGAAAGACCCCCACGGAGGGCATCTCACTAGAGATGAGTTGAGGCTCATTTTTTAAAGCTCGAGCCCGAGAACTTTTAATTCGAGCCCGACCGAGCGATATTTTTTGAAATTTCAGGTAATAGATAAATAAAATCATAATAGATAAATAATATTCTATATTCAGGTAATAGATAAATAATATTCTATCAATTACTTCATTGATAGAATATCATACATTTTCCCGTTTGTGCAAATTAAAGACAAATATAATAGAGCACGAACACAATCGGGATCTTTACACCCCGCCCTCGGCCTAGAGCCCACGTGTAGCTAATTGGGCGTAATCACATAACAACATCATACCCAAGACTAGTTTTCATAAAAATTCTAGTCTTTAAAAAAATCACATTTTAGCGCCAATGTATACATATATATGTGTGTGTGTACGCATACTGCCATTTTTATTATGCTCTTTCCAAAATTTTTCCCACGCCGCGGCGCGCCGCCGCCATGAATTTCCACGCGGCGCAGACCTCTAGTCCGAAGGAGAAAATATTCAGCTTATTAGTGTTGGTTATAGTGATTGGCAACATTGCTCTGACTGTTTTTCTAGACACGAGAATAGCGCAAAAACATATGAAATGTGTTAAGACTTTTTGGGAGCTCAAAACACGGCTAAGCAACAATAGCACAATAGATAGAGAACAACAAAACTTCTTTTCTTTGGAAAAGAAACGATGGAGAGCAATTATCGAACGAATGATTGCTATTGTGCAATATTTGGCTAGCCAGAACTTAGCTTTTAGAGGTAGTAGTTCAAACCTATACGAAAAAGCAATGGAAACTTTTTAAAAGCGGTGGAAATGATAGCCAAATTCGATCCTGTTTTACTTGAACATATAAATAACGTCCAAAAATCTAAGGATAAAAAATACCCGATAATGGCGGATACGATAAGGCGCCAACATGTGCGGAAAAAATATAGGTCTGCAAAAAAGACTATTAGATACACTCATGTCCATAAATTAAGGATAATGAAGTTCAGGCAAAGAAAGAGAAAGAAGCAAAACAAATTTGACTTATTTGTAAAGTCTATTTATTAAACAAAAAGTAAAGAGCAAAAAAGATGCTATATGTTTGACATAATTAATAAAAATTGCAAGTGTTACTCCCTTGACCAAATTTCAAAAAAGAACCTATTTACAAAAAACAGTATAACATGGTTAGTAGGATGGTAATACGGAGTATGTCTCCCGGACGATGCAATACAGGCCTGACAACGCCTGACATGCTGAGTATCAAATGATCAATCTGATCTTGGGGAATATTACACCACTCATCAAGCAATGCACTCCGAAGTTCCGGTAGACAGGTGGGAGGGGGTTGACGGGCTGCAATTCGTCGGCCAAGCATATCCCACACATGCTCTATTGGATTCAAGCCCGGTGAGTATGCTGGCCAATGCAATACGGGTGATATCCTCCGATTGAAGGGCATTCGTCTACAATGTTTGCACGGTGAAGGACGGGCGTTGTCATCATAAACACAAATTCAGCACCCATGGCGCCCCGAAACAAACGTACATGTTGTTCCCAGAATGACATCCCGATAGATGTGGCCTGTCATCGTTACACTCTGAACATGCAGGTCAGTTCTGGAACCAAGGAATAATTCCTCCCCAAACGAGCCATCCTGCACCACCGTAACGGTGTCTTTCAATGGTGTTCCTCTTGGTGGTAACGGGTACCTGGCGCTCTCCAGATGAATGTCCGGCGAGAATCAGACTCCAAACTAAACCTGGAAAACATCACACAAGACCACTGTTACGGTGTCCCACAATGCATGCTCTCTACTCCCGGTTAATCGCAGGCGACAGTGAGTTGCGGTAAGTGGAACACATCTGACAGGCCTACGAGCATATAGACCAATGTGCCCTAAGCGTCTGTACACGGTCTCTGCCTTGAAACTGTCGTACCGGTAGCTGAAGAGAGCTGACGAGACAGGTCTGATGGCTGTACTCCGTCTGTTTCTTTTGGCAGTAACCTGCCAAATAGCGGTCCTCATTCGGCGTTGTAACTCGGGGGCGACCTGTGCTGTAACGTCTACTCACATTACATCATCTTGGAATCGTTGCCAAAGCCTGGAGATGACCACTCTGGGCGATTCCAAGTTCCTCAGATACTTCCAGCTGGGTACGTCCCACATTCCAGTCGTCCGATAATTCTGCCACGTAAAACATCATCCAAATGCCTCCTTTGTGCCATAACTATGCGGTTTTTTGCACTGAAAGCTTTCACACGCTTGTGAACAATTTTACTTCTTTGCCACCATTCCTTATATACCCCTCTCTTACACTCTCGTCCTTATATACCCCTCTCGTCATTGTGACGTACCATCCACGCCATCTGGTGGTTTCCTGTAATTTGCATATTCTTCTTCAAGATGTGTGTGATCATTCCACAGGTGAAAGTTTTATTTTAGAGATCAATTTCCTGTGTGATTCTGAATTATCCTTAATTTATGGACATGAGTGTATTAATCCTATAGGGGCCATTTTTTTGTACCATGCGCGGCACATTGTCTGAACTTAGTACTAATTGACGACGCTGCTAAATCAAGTGGAGAGATTGCAAATTTTTTTTCATGTTATTCAAGAATTATACAACTGTTTTTCAGCTTCGATATACAGATGGGATATTTTAAAGAATACAATTGCAAACTTTTCTTTAAAGCCGCTAAGCGATACTCGCTGGGAGAGTCGAATACTTGCATTACGACCATTGCAAACAGATCTTAAAAATATCCTCGTTGCGCTGAATCAACTTTCACATGAAGCAAAAGATCGTGTAGCAAAGCTAAAAGCTAAATCTTTAACGGAAACAATTTGTTCATTTAAATTTATATGTTCAGTAATGATTTGGCACGATTTGCTAGAAAGAATAAATATTGTTTCAACAATGTTGCAGCAATCGAACATAGATTTAGCAGAATGTGTCGAAGCATTAAGAAATTTAAAAACATATTTAATTTCGAAAAGAAATGACGAAAGTTTTGCCACATTTATCAATGAATCGTCTATTATTGCCCAGGAAATTAATGTAGTGCCCGAATTTCCTGAAATTCATGAAAGAAAAAAACCTCGTATGTTTCACAACGAATCACACGATGAAGATGTTACAGACTCTGAAAGAGGTTTAAGATTAATTTTTATTTTCAAATTTTGGATATTTCCATCAATTCAGTAGGTGAACGTTTCGATTTGTCGGAAAGCTGTTTCTCAATATTCAGTTTCTTACTAACGTTTAACTCTGAAGATAGTGACAATTTGAAAAAAAAAAGTTGTATGGATTTGGACATTAAACTTCAAATAAATAAAGATGGAAAAATAGAAAGGGACTTAGACGGTATAGAATTGCACAGTGAACCATTATATTTTCGAGATCTATTCCAAATATTTGCCGGTTAAAGCCATTAGAAATTTTGAATCATATATTAAGTCAAGATTTAACATCATATTTTCCCAATTTATCTATAGCACTCAGACTATTTTTGACTATACCAATCAGTGTTTCTTCAGGTGAAAGAAGCTTTTCAACTTTAAGTTTGATTAAAAATTACTTAAGATCTACAATCTCACAAGAAAGGCTTACGAATTTGGCTATTATTTCAATTGAAAGTGACATCTGTGAGGCGCTAGACATTTCAAGTGTTATAAATGAATTTGCCTGTAAGAAAGCTCGAAAAATATTGTTATAATTTTTTGAAAGATCAGAAATATTTATTGTAGTTGTAGATTGTATTTTTCTGAAAATAAAATACGAACTTTAACTTGATTTTCATCCATTCCATACTTTTTACACTTCCATACACTTTTTAAAAAGTGTTTGATAGTAAATTATTTAAACATTTTGTTGGTTTGTAAGAAAAGGGGCGGCCAATTTTAATTTGCACGTGGGCGGCCGAAGGTCTAGGATCGGCACTGCATAAAATCTCAAGCCGCCGTTAGGATTTTTTTCTGTGGGTAGTACAGCATTGTTTCTATTTGTTCGTGACGATATCTTGTCATTGAGTAGACTAATCAACATTTCCACTGTCTCTTTGTTTAAACGGTATCTACTCCGAAAATCTATATCGTCCAAATTATCTAAATCATTATTTCTATTTTCATACATACAAGTCTAGGGCGCCTCTCAACAGATTCTAAAATTTCAATATTTTCTATGCTTTGCACAACTGCGTAATCCGCCATGTTTGTATACACAGATCAGAGCCTTACAGCGCATGCGTCGAATGTAACAGGTCGGTAATCACCCGAATTCGGCTGATTACATTTGTCTGTTAAAATCCAGATGTTACCAGCAGATTTGGCATTTCGAATACCATTTTTTTTTTTTAAATTATCCGATTCTATGGTAATCCGCCTGTTATTAGCTGGTAGAAAGTTTCGTCAATACGGGTGTTAGAAGGTCAACCACTCCAAGACATTTGCATTGCATTATCTTTTATTCTTGAAACCGACTGGCGTTTTAGAGATAATCTCAAGACCAGTTCTGTTAGAATTACAGGACGTGTATCTGGTTAAATACTGTTATATTTTGTATCTAATAAATATACTAAGATTGCTGTTTTAACCCTTCGATGAGCGGTGCCTACTTCATGAAACCTCCTTATTTCACCGTTAGTCCCCCCAAGATACGGTTAAATGGTACAAATGCTGAAAAAGTGTATACACTGCCATCGATTCGTTTAACTACCAACAATATGGCGGCCAATCGAAAAGCCTATCTGGCGCCACAGTGCTAAAAGTATACACACCTCAACCAGCTGTGTTGGTAGTTAAGCCGCTATCGCCCGACTTTTTTCAGAACATTCTCCAATTTATGTTGATGCCAGAAGTGATAAATATATTTCTGACATTTGTGTGGTATGAAAAATGTATTTATTTTTCTAAAAATATGAACAAGAGAGTGGAAGATTCTCAGTTCACTTTCTTATCGCTGAGTATTTGTGGAAATCAGATTTCTTATACAAGAAATTAAAACAGGGAAATAAATTAATGCTTAAATATGTTTGTGGCCTACAAATTTCGAGACTGTCTAAGAGTAGATCGCTGGCCGTTAAAGGGTTCAATGGATCGATGGCTGCACTTTTTCAGGGTTGGGCAGGTGTTGGGCAGTCTGCCCAGTTGGTTTTCTATATTTGTGAAGACAAACACAAAAGGGTTCGAAGGGTTAGCTGTGATTGACGGACAGTGGCGTGTCCAAGTAAAGTAGCGTCGATGGCAGACGACCACAACCTGCGTTCTTTCTCTCAGGTAGAACGAGAACGATCACTTCGTTTATGGATAGTCATTTCCAAAATTTCTTTAGACGGACCATTTGTATTGATTTCTGTCGCGAGGGTCCATTATATGGAGAAAAAAAAAAAAAAAAAAAGATAAATCATGCCAAACGCATTGATTATAAAACACTTTCCAACACATCAATATTTTCGCGCCAAATTGGCAATGTATTTTTCTTAAATCTGGCGAGATTTCGCAGGTAAGATAATGTTGTATTATCAACTATATATGCAATTTATGAGACCTTGTAAAAGAAATTTAAAAAAGAAAAATCCATCGCTTAACTGAAAAATCTAAAAATTTTATACTCATCGTCTCGTGCTAGAAATGTATTAGTGTCTCTCAAATGCCACAGATTGCAATACATTAGAATTCTTTTGAGTGTTCCTGTAGAAGAACTATTAATGATACATACACTATTTTCAATGGAGAGCATTACTTTGAGAGCCTTAATAGTATTATGTATGCCAACATTGTTTTCTTTCAAAATTTAATCCATATACATATTATTTTAGATAAATGATAACTGTGCGTGACCATGACATTATTTAGAATATATTTGCTAGCCCGAAATACAAAATACACTGCATATAATGCTAAAACTGCTTCAAATTCAGTACCAATTTATTTCATTAATTTATGACAAAAAAATATTGTTGATTCACAATTATTAAAGAACAAAGTATTTCAAAACGAAAATGCAATCACAATGCATCATAAAAAAATTAAGCTGCTCGTGTTTATCAGCATTATTAATTCCATTTCTTCCATCGAACTCAATGCAAACAGTTCCAAATCCCATCCTCTCTTGTGACGTCACGAAACGCAGTGCCCAGACCCCCTCTTCCAATCACCTCTCTCTTTCTTCCGTCACGGCGACCCCGATAGAGGGTAAAGGCCAGTGTCCACTCACGTCCGTTCTAGAACGCTAGAATGGGAACTCAATCCATTTTTCAGAATCTTGAAGACGGATTGGGGAGAAAAGTGCCCCCCATTGTGCGGTGGGCGTGCTTTTGTGGTTTCACGCGTTACCCTTTGTCGGCGAATCCCGATTGGTCATTAAAGGCAGGCCAGGGTCCACTTACGCCCGATTCCGGACGCAGCGGGTTTTTTTTTAATGGTCAAGGCATTGTAAAAGGGGGGGGTACAGTGCAGGGGCGAAGAATTTATTGGCTTTTAATGACCAGTCGGGATTCACCGACAAAGGGTAACGCGTGAAACCACAAAAACCCGCCCACCATACAATGGGGGCACTTTTCTCCCCAATTCGTCTTCAAGATTCTGAAAAATAGACTGAGTTCCCATTCTAGCGTTCTAAAGGCCATTGCCCACACCCAGAGACTGTAGCTCGTCGCCAGCAGTAAGGTGCCAGTAGCGGAACCAATTATCACTTGTAAGCAATAAATTTTTCGCACCGAGGAGAAAGAAGGAGATACTCCGGATAATAGGTTATTGGGGACCGTGGATAATATTGCGGTTTTCACACTTGTGGTTTCACACCCCATTGTTCGGTATTGTTCCATTGTTCTATTGTTCGGTAGAGGGTCGGCGCGTCAAGACCCGGTCAAATACGTATCCCCATTCAAATACATTGTAGCCGCGACGGTCGCTGGGTGTGGGCAATGGCCTTAAAACGGACATGAGTGGACCCCGGCATTCATGGGCGCCGGCAGAATATTTCCAAGGGGGGGCAAAGACTACTTCAACGTATAGTTACCATGTTGGAAAGAGCAAAAAAGCAAGGGAAAACAATGCATACAAAAAACAAGATGGGGGCATTGCCCCCCCCCTTTCCCTATGCTGCCGGGGCCCGTGCTGGCCTTTAACGCTGGCCACCGACTGTGGGCGAGGCCTCCGAGAGAGGAGAACGAATCCTTAAGCCTTGGATTTCTACTCGCGTCCAGTGTCCAGCGTCCAGAGTGATTAATGGACCTTAGCGGGTGCCTCTCGCATCCAAAGAACGCGTTTAATTAAAAGGGTGGTTTCCTTCTACCCTTTGAGCGCCGCAGATCTTCTGGACGCACGAAAGACCCCGGGCACTTTTTCGCAGTTGACAAATTCGAGCGCTTGCCGTCGACGCGAGTAGGAAACCCGGGCTTTAGTTATAGGCCGCGGGTCGACTCAAAGTCCGTTTTAGAACGCTAGAATGGGAACGCAATCTGTTTTTCAGAATATTGAAGACGGATTGGGGTGAAAAGTGCCCCACCCCATTGTGTGGTGGGCGTGCTTTTTGTGGTTTCGAGCGTTATCCTTTGTCGGCGAATCCCGACTGCTCATTAACCCTTTGAGGCGCAACTCTTTCCCAATGATGAAAAAGGGCAGCCGTTGCCATCCCTCGACTTAACTATCAGCAAGATGGCGGACGATCGAAACGTTCATCGCGTGCCACAGATCTAGAGACCCTTTTTTGACTCACTGTGCGCGGACACAGCCAGCTGTCGTCAAAAAAGGGTCTCTAGATCTGTGGCACGCGATGAACGTTTCGATCGTCCGCCATCTTGCTGGTAGTTAAGTGGAGCGATGGCAACGGCTGCCCTTTTTTCAGCATTGAGCAATCTATCCAGCTGTTCTCGCATTCTTCCATTTTTCAGCAGATGTCAGTGCTGTTAAAAATAATCGTGACCATTTTTTATTACGAGAACGTGCTAAAAAGTTACAGGACGTGCTAAAAAGTAAAGGATTGCCAGCCAGCTGTCATCAAAAAAGGGTCTATAGATCTGTGGCACGCGATGAACGTTTCGATTGTCTGCCATCTTGCTGGTAGTTAAGTCGAGCGATGGCAATGGCTGTCCTTTTTTCTACATTGGGAAAGGGTTGCGCCTCAAAGTATTAATAGTAAACATATCTGAAAATCCATACAAACTGTTATATAATACTAGCGGCTACCCGCGACTTCGTCCGAGTCGGCTTTAGAATTAGGTCCCGAGAGAAACGAAGCATGTATGAATAACAAATATGTTTCCGACTAAAGAAACTGCATTTAAATATTACTTTCTTTTTACTTATTTTAAATGAAGTATAATGCATGGTAGTATACTTCATTTAAAATAAGAGAGTATGCAGAATTACTAAATTTAGATATTTTTCAGGCATTTGGCGAATAGAGACAGTTACGACAGTATTTGCGAATTGTTTTGAGTGTTCTTGTAAAAGAAATATTTATGCTATATGCATGAATTTCAGCCTATGTTAATCAGGAATAGTGCAGCTCTCTATTAGCGAAAAAGTTTTAGAATCGGTTCTGTAGTTAAAGAGATGCCCATAAAGCGTAATGCATTAGAATTATTTTGAGTATTCCTGTAAAAGAACTATTTGCGCTACATGCATGAATTTTAGCCCATAATACTCAAGAATAGTGTAGCTTACTATCAGTGAAAAAAGTTTTGGAATCTGTTCAGTACTTACAGAGATACACATAGAGCGTAATGTAATTCTTATGAGTATCCCTGTAAAAGAACTATTTGTGATATATGCATAAAAGGTAGTCTATAACACTCAGGGTCCCCCCAGTGTCTAAGTGGTTCTGCTCTCAAAACTGGAATCGGGAGGTGCCAGGTTCAAACTCCGGTCGCGCCTGTCGGCCTAGCCGCTCGCAGTTTTCCGTGTTTTTTTTTTTTTTTTTTCCAAAACCTCGTGAAAATACGGGCTAGGATCCCTTAGAAAATTCCACACAGAGGAATTCCCCATATAGGCCTAGGACTTTCAATCAGTGAAAAAAGTTTTAAAATCGGTTTAGTAGCTACAAATTTCCATAGAGCGCAATGCATTAGCATTATTTTGAGTGTCTTTGTGTAAAAGAATTATTTATGCTATATGCTTGAAAGGTTGCCTGTATGTTAATCCAGGGCATAAGCCATCTTCATTACAAATTTTTCCAACCATTTTGTGTGATTCAGTCAAAAACATCCAAACACATAAACGTACACATTTATATTATTGGTAGGATTTGGAAATTTACAAACTTTAAGAAACACATCTGGACTTTTCTTGGTACTTACGTATTATCCCGGCGGTCATTCCCGCCAAACTGTTTTTTCGTCAAATGAGTTGCCAAACTGTTGCCAATCGTATTCAAAACCATTAATAATTTCATGTGCCCGGCATTTATCTCGGCAAAAAATCGCTCGTCTTGGCGCACCGCCGGGATAATACGTAAGTACACTTTTCTTTATTTATGCTTTTTAATTTGGCGTAAAATCAACATAATTTCCATACTTATTTATGTTTTCCAAATGCATATGATTTTGCAAATAGAATTTCTGCTTTATTTCAAAAGCATAAATCATTTTGTGCGGGTGATAAAACAGTTTTTAATTAACAGTTAACGGTTTTTAATTAATAATAGAAAAGTAATTAAAATATCTGAGCCTCAGGTACACTTTACCGAAGTCATGGGTCCAGTCATGCTCAAATTTTCAAAGTCCTGCTTTCTGTAGATTTGTCTGGAGAACATTCACTTTTATTTTTAAGATAGATAGATTTGGCATAAAACTGGCGTAATTTCCGTACTATTGAATGTTTTTCAGATGCACGCGCACGCGCTTCTTTGTTGAAGTAATAGCATATTCTTGTTAGCTTAAAACATGAATCATTTGATACGGGCGAAACTCGCCAAGCGTGGCAATGTAAAACCGGTTTTTAATTAATAATTAAAAAGGTAATTAAAAATCTAAAATTCTAAGTAGCCTATAGCCTTCTACAGAGTCCCATCTATATCTAAACCGAAATTCATCATAATCGATTCAGCGGTTTAGGCGTGAAAGCGTCATAAACAAACAAACAAACAAACTCACTTTCGCATTTATAATATTAGTTAGGATGCATAGTGAACATAAATTAAAGGGGGGGGGAGAGCAAAAGTGAAAATATTAATGAAAATTGGGCCATTTAAAATGTAGCACATATATATTCATAATTTGTTACACTTTATAAGTTGTTTTATCTACATTTGTAATATAATAATATGTAATTATTTTTACAGCGAACTCTCGTAAGTGCGGATCTGTGAGGGAAGCCATTTTTTGTCCGCAATAACTGAAGTTAAGCATTTCAATGGTTAAAAAAATAAGTACTTGCATTGAATACATAAAATTCAATTTTTAAAGAAAAATTACATAAATTACAAATGGAGTCTTAAAAGACATTTTCGTTAGTTTAGTAAAAGAAAAAAAAATCAATTTTAATAAGAACCTCTAGTGGAAGGATCCTTTCGAAAACAGGTGACGGGACGATTTTTCGTACGTGGAGACATTCTTGCTGCACTGTTTCACTTTTAACTAATCTTGTATACTTATGGGGAAAATGGAAATAGAAAAGTGGGTTGCGGCCATCTTGGGTCAAACTGCTTAAGCGGCGGGTTGTTTTCCTTGGCGCGTTATCGCGCCGTTGGCGTCATTTTCTTTACGAGCTCGCGATCTTTCTTGTACATCAGTTTGCACGAGCAGTTTTGTGTTATACGCTTTTCTTTTTTGAACATATTTACTTTATCGGCATGGTCTAACTTTAAGAAAGTATTTTTTAACGTTTACATCGGGAGACTCAAGACAAAAAATTTTAATTTTTTTATTAACATTTTTCTCTTAATTATCAGTTTTATTTTATTTTGTCTTGTCTAGAGAGTTAAAAAATGAGAAAATTTTTGAAGTCGGTGATAAAATTTGGGAAATAGAAATATTTTTTTTTTTTTTTGCTGGAAGAAGTGGGGGGGGGGCGGGGGATCTAAAAAAAAAAAAGAACGATATTCCCATACTGCCCCCCCCCCCTGCTTCAGACGATACATGTATATCAAGGTGCAAGCATATATATATTATATGAACGTTGGAGGGAAACTAAATAAAATTCTGATTTTAACGGCTACGTTTTTGAGGGATAAGTTTCTTGCATTAGACACTTAGATTTATTGATCATTCCCTCATCATATTTTCATACGTAAAATTCATCTGATTGACAATGATTAAATTTTAATCAGCTTAAAACTCTTTTTTTTCATAATAGGAGCTTTAATTAATACTAATAATAATTAACATAAGACAATACTGGTAAAAATTTATACTAATATTTTTTTCACATTTATATATTTTTATTTATTTATTTATTTATTTATTTTGCAGAGGGAGGAAGGGGTGGACTTTGACTTCCTTAAAAATATTTTAAATAGTGATGTTTCAGTGAGATACCTTTTAAAACATTTAAAATGACTAAAATATACACCTTTTATACTAGCCAATATTTTGTTACACTACAATTATTAAAAGTTTTAAATTTTAGTTGCTCCAATCAAAGTTTATACTTTGACTTATATTTGAATATTTTTTACTTTAACATTTATCAGATTGAAGTTTAAAATGTTTATTAATTTTTCTTTTCTTTTTCTTTTTTTTTTTGGGGGGGGGGGGGGGAGCTTTCTTGTATAATTTTGTTATGACAAACAACATTACATTGTAACCATAATTCATAGGTCAATGCATTTTTTGCATTTAAAAAAGCTCAAATTTCAATTACCACAATTCGCAATATTTCACCTCACCAGTTGAAATATATTAGTTTTGTAAGTGATGAAAGACTATGATTCGGTCATTTTAAAATAGTTTTTCGATAAAATTCTGGTTTCAGCTATAAAAAAGAACCAAAGTCCCACAACGACACCGAACTATTTCTGAGGATCTGAGAGGGAAGCCATTTTTTGTCCGCAATAACCGAAGTTAGGCATTTCAGTGGTTAACCCCTTCCAGGCTCATTTTATTTCGGGATTATGGATCAAAAAATGTCAATTTTTTTTACGCTTATTTTCATACGTATATATCTTTTTAAACATAATAGCAATTTTCGCATATGCAATTTCCTAAAAATTAATGCAAAAAATCTAATTAATTAAATGAGTAACTTACCTGTAAAGTTGGCTTCCTGTATGGCAGAAATCATTAGACTTTGGAGTCAATTCACACTAACTAAAATTATAACGCATAGAAGAGCTAGCTTTTGTCTTGAATTACAAATTTTATTTACATCCTTTGCATTTACATAAAAATTTGACGTTATACAAGCACGTAATGATTTACAACAAACACATCTGGAATTTTACCGGAAATGCCGCTTACTCTTATCTAAAACCTACAGTTGAAAAAAACATTTATAGTGCTGCCATCTAGTAGCTAGAATAGTAAGCAAAAGCATTCAAAGCGATTTAAAAACAAATGCGAAAAAATTCGGGAAAGACCGAATATCAGTGTAAATTTTCATAGTGCCCGAGCTACACTCGGGATGAGCCAGGATGGTACATTTCGCCTGCCCGAGCTGAGCTCGGGATAAGCCAGGAAGTGGTTAAAAAATAGGTACTTGTATTGAATACATAAAATTCAATTTTTAAAGAAAAATTACATAAATTACAAATGGAGTCTTAAAAGACATTTTCGTTAGTTTAGTAGCTTTAGCAAAAGAAAAAAAAATCAATTTTGATAAGAACCTCTACTGGAAGGATCCTTTCGAAAACAGGGGACGGGACGGGTTTTCGTACGTGGAGACATTCTTGCTGCACTGTTTAACTTTTGACCCTTTAACGCGCAGTGCTCCCGCTCTGGGAACACCAAACTGTGACGTTTTGACTGTTGCCAGTCACGAAGAATAGATTTGATTTCTATAAAAATAGTTGCGGGTGGCATGCTCCACGAGAATCCTAGCACGTCATTTCCAGTACAAAAAAAATGGTCACGATTATTTTTAACAGCACTGACATCTGCTGAAAAATGGAAGAATGCGAGAACAGCTGGATAGATTTCCCAATGCTGAAAAAAGGGCAGCCGTTGCCATCGCTCGACTTAACTACCAGCAAGATGGCGGACGATCGAAACGTTCATCGCGTGCCACAGATCTAGAGACCCTTTCTTTGACGACAGCTAGCTGTGCGGCACAGCCAGCTGCCGATCGTCCTCCATCTTGCTGGTAGTTAAGTCGAGCGATGGCAACGGCTGCCCTTTTTCAGCATTGGGGAAGGGTTGCGCCTCAAAGAGTTAACTAAACTCGAATACTACTTGGTTAGCGCGATCGTCTATCCAAGGACACGATCTGACCGAATGGGGAAAATGAAAAAGTAGGTTATGGCCTATTTTGCTGCAGTGGCGGCTTGTGGGTTATTTAAATGGACGACTGCCCAACTTTAAAACACAGTAAGGGACAAATTTAAATTTTTCCAGAAAATCAATAAAAACCTCCTTTCTTTTAGCCGCACGAAATGGTATTTTTGCCCAACAAATTAACCGTTGATTATTGTCACAGATTAGGATGACAACATGTAGAAAAAAATATGTATCATTTTTACTTTTGTTGTGATATTTATTGAACTTACTTGGCTAAAAAGTTGTTGGATCGTGAAAAAAATTTATATTTGACCAATTCAAAAACACAGTAAAAATTAAATGATTCTCGTTGAGCTATGTCACCCGCAACTATTTTTATAGAGATCAAATCTATTCTTAGTGACTGGCAACTCTCAAAACGTCAGAGTTTGGTGTTCCCAGATCGGGAACACTGCGCGTTAAAGAATTAAGCCGATAGCGTAAAAGTTGGCACGTATGAAAGTGTTTCAGAATTGTTTTTCTTTCTTTTAGGCCTGTTGGGATGTTTGTGTTATTTATATACTGTTTTGTTATTAGGGCTCCACATTTCTTTTGCTAGAATTTAAGCCCTGACTATGAATGTTTGTATTTTCGATCCTTAACGCGTCTGAAAACGTACAGATTTTCAAGACTTCATATAATTAAGTTTCCAATATTTGCTTTTAAGAAGTAAGACTTCTTTAGGCGCAACTAAGTAGTAACTCAGATTTTTTTTCTGACGGAAGTAACGCTCAGTAAAGGAAGTGACGTATATGTCATATACTCCACGCTGACCCTGAAAAAGAAGAAGCACAGAAGAACCTTGCTTTCGCCGACTTCATCCTGTGAAAATACGCGGAACCTGTTAGGGAAAGAAACGGCGAGAAAAGCAGTCAAGAGCCGTATCTTTGAGACATCAATCTTTATTTTATACATCAATGAGCGTTTTGAAGGTACATCTAACATAATATTTTACATGTAATCCCAACTTCACAGGAGGCTCTCGATAATCCTTATTTTTAGATGAATAATATACATGGTTTTGGAAAAGCACAAAGAAACGGACCCTGGCTGCAATCAATCCCAAACATTAGACAGAAGCTGTAGTTTAAAAACACGGATACAGAATAATAATTCGAACCTACCAGCAGTCGAAATCAACGCTTAAGAACACCGTGATAGGAAAACACAAAAGAATTTACACTACCTGCATTCGAACCCAACAAACAGAGGAAAACATCAGTTAAAGGACACAGTTAAAGTATAATACTAGACTATGGACATTCCCCCCATTCAAACCTAACCTCCAAACGGAACAATGGTTTAAGAAAACAGTTAAAAATAATACTACAACATGGACACTCCCTGAATTCTAAGTACTTATCATGAATTACCGATGATTCGTACTTGGAGATTTTAATGTCAATTTTCGCTCTCAAGAATCTCAGCCGTTAGTTGATTTTTTAAAAGAAAAATTTGATCTAACTATGAATACTTCTCGACTTCAATCAACAACGCGTTTCGGTACAACAATAGATGCTGTATTTTCAAGAAAATTAGCAAATTTAGAGAGTAAAATTTATGTTTCACATTATAGATACCACAAACCTATAATTTCATACATAAAAAATTACGATGACATTCAAGTAGCTATTTCCAATGAATAATATGAATATAACATTTATATAATCTTTATAAAGTACATGAATCATAAATATAATTAAATTATAATATGATATTTATTTTAAGTTAAAGTTTAATCATTTCAGTGATATGTGTCGTAAACGTTAAAGAAGTTTTACTTCAATCGCGCGTAAAGATTAAACGCACACACAATTTTTCTTATTATCGGATTTCCGTGGGACCGTGGGGATCCTCTTTAATAATAGCGTAGTATGCTAATGAGATGTATGTGTGTGTGTTTGCTGTAGGTGGCCAGAGAGCTTGTCGGATCCGGGTCAAATTTGGCACACAGGCTAAATAGGTAAAAAAAAAGCCAGTGCCGCAAAAAAAAATTTTGAAATTCGAATTATTTAGAAGATATTAGTTAAAAACAGAAGAAATGAGCATCCAGGTTACCATATTTGGCGACCTTGCTCCAGCAAAAAACGATTTATGCTTTCGCAACAAAGCAGGAAAGCTCTTAAAAGTATGTTGGATTCGAAAAAACATGAAGTTGGAATTACGCAAAGTTAAGATTCACGAGAAATAAATACGTGTGTTTACATAAAGTTAACTATTTTCAAATAGCAAGATCGTTTGGATACCAGGAGTTCAATATTAAAGATGACGCTTTTTTTCTTTTTTTTTTTTTTAACCAGTCATATCCTTGGCAACGTTCTGTGAATATATGGCAACCCTTGTGAAAGCCGCCATTTTATTTTGTTCTATGATTGAACTAGATTTGATTGCCACTGAAAGAACATTCCAGCGTTTTCGTTAATAAAAAAAAAAAAAAACATTTTAGATTTCAAAGGATTTATTTTACCCTTGGGAGTGCTTAACTAAGGTATGATTGCGTCTGGAAGAAGATTTTACCGTATTGATTTAGATTTTACTACATTTGTATTAGGTATCTAAAACTTTGTTCTAAAATCTAAAAAAAAATTAATAAATAAAAAGAAATATACCAAAAATAGCAAAATGCAATCGGAAAGTAATTTTATTTTGCAGCATGCATATGTTACGTAATGTTACGGTTGTAGCATGGTTAAATACAAAATGAGTAAATGGGAAATTTTTAATGCATCACGTTTCAAAAGTGATTTTGCAACATTCAAATGAAGAACATTTTCAGCTGAGTGAGTTAAAGTAATTAAATTCATAAACCTAAGCAACGGACTGAAATGCCACCTATTAATTCTAAACTCAAGGCCTCCTGCAGACGATAATTCTGATAACTCGGAAGGACCAATGCTACTATAAGCTCGACTTTTAGTAGTCTTAAGAGGCATAGTGACGTCAGCTCAATGTATTCACAATCGAATCGATTACCAATGTTAAAAAGATGTTCTTTTTCTTTTTTAAATAAAAGAAATTAATAATATTACTGAAATGCAGACTTTTCTACTGGGTGACACTACTTGACTTGATTTTCTAATTTCTGTATTGGGTGGTGGTAGAAGGAGTTTTTTCAAATCTTTAATTACAAACATAATTTTCAAAAGCTGCTAAATATGTTTTGCTCAGAGTCTGTAAAGCCCAAACATGATGTGATTATGTATAGTTACCAGAAAAACGACTGAAGCGAATGATATGAAATTGAGTGTCTTGATAGGTGGTCACTCAACTTAACACATAGGCTTCAAATTTTTCAAAAATGTGGATTAGATTTTGAGATTTTGTGAAAAATATTTCAATATGCGTAAATATTCATTCGCGCATCACATAATTACGACTAAAGCGAAGGCAATGATATTACTTAGTTACTCTCTAACCTGTAATATTTTAACAATGCATAAATTATTCGCTTTCTTTACTTTGGCAACATACTACATCCATTCTGTGTACTCCCACAATGCTGACGAAAGTTCTTGCTTTTTGGAAATTTGCATTCACTAACCCGTCAAGGACGGGTACTTCAGCTAGTTAAAAATATCAGAGGAACTCTGAGCTATAAGTTCAATCAGTGGTATTCCTCCATTAAGATATTAAAGCATTTTTAAAATAAAATCGATAACATCAAAATTTTAGCTAGAGTATATTTCTGCGTTTTCATTGAAGTCTTTCATGCCTGCTTTTCAGATTACTTTAAGCACCTTGAAAAATGTTTATTTTTAAGAGTTTTAATATTTTATATGTCGGTTTCAAGTATGGAGTATGCTTCAACATGGCACAGTGGTTATGTCCTTGGAAATAATAGGCAGGCGAAGCGTGAAGCGAGTCTCATCGCGCGTCTGTCAACCTAACTGAAACCATCGCCACCGTCAGACTATCGCCAAAACTCGACCAGAACGATGACAAATGGCGATATTTTGGGCATGGACCCAATGACTGACTATCGCCAAATTTGGCGATGTTTTGGAAAACTCTCCAAGGTCGACGACAGACGGCGAGATTTTGGGCATGGACCAAATAATGACTGTCTACAGTTAAATTATATACAACAAGATGTCCATAGACATTAAAGTATTGAAATTTTTTTCGGTGGTCTGTAAATGAACTCTCCAGTAGATTGGAACCAAAAATCCAGATGCACAACTACACGTTACAACAATCTTATGTATGAAATTTCAACATTCTACGACTATAATTTTTTGAGATTTGAGAATTAAATACATACACACATACAACAAAAATCGCCAAGCTTGGCGACTTTTGGCGTAGTTCTTGAGGAAGGCACGTGACCGTGGTCGGACCATTACCTAACTTATAGGGTAGGACGGTATTGTGCTTGAAATGGATAAATGCCCCTAAAATTGCCATTGACCGTAATGTATTGGAAATCTTTTGAGTGTTCCTGTAGCAGAACTATAAATGATAAAGACACTTCTTTTAATGGAGAAATTCATTTTGTAACTCTTAACAGCATATATCACTGCTGAGTCGTTTGAAATAGCCTAATACCTCTAAAAAACGCTATGATGAATTTCGGCCCATTGAGCATAGAGCGTAATGTATTTCGAATCTTTTGGGCGGTCCTGTAGATAAACTATCCAGTCGAATGGAACCGAAAGGGGAGGTGGACAGCTAGATGTTACAACAATCCTAAATATAAAGTTTCGACATTCTACGCCTAACAGTTTTTGAGATATGAGAGTTTAATGAATTTCGGCTCATAGAGCGTAATGTATTTCGAAAGTTTTGGGCGGTCCTGTAGATAAGCTATCCAGTCGAATGGAACCGAAAGGGGAGGTGAACAACTAGATGTTACAACAATCCTAAATATAAAGTTTCGACGTTCTACGCCTGTTAGTTTTTGAGATATGCGAGTTTAATGAATTTCGGCCCATAGAGCGTAATGTATTTCGAATATTTTGGGCGGTCCTGTACATAAACTATGCATTCGAGTGAGACCAAAAGGGGAGGTGCACCCACTAAAACCACACAAAATGCAAGAATATAGATTGAAAACTAAAGAAAACCCTACCCAAGTCCCTAACAATATAGTTGATTTGTTACTCTAACAATATAGTTAATTTGATATATTGGTAATTGTATAATATCTTTTACTTCCTTGTACGTAGTATAAGGAAGTAATGTGATCCCGAAAAATTTTGGGGGCCAAATTTCGACTAAAAAACCGATTTTGACTACCTCTAAATTTAATTTTAAGAATTTTTTCGATGCATCTCATCGTAGGCTAGCATGCACGATCATATAAACGCGTCTGCAACTCATTTTGACCAGCGGCCGGTCTATTGTGGTCAGTTTTTCCATGCCGTCTGTACGTACGTACGTACGTATGTACGTACGTACGTATGTACGTACGTACGTACGTACGTATGTATGTAACTCGCATATCTCAAAAACTATTGGTCGTAGAATGTTGAGATTTGATATTTAGGATTGTTCTATGATCTAGTTGTGCACCTCCCCTTTTGGTTGCAATCGAATGTATAGTTTATGTACAGGACCGCCCAAAAGATTCGAAATACATTACGCTCTATGGGCCGAAATTCATTAAACTCGCCTAACTCAAAAACTATTAGGCGTAGAATTTCGAAACTTCATATTTTGGATAGTTGTAACATCTAGTTGTGCACTTCCTCTTTTGGTTCCATTCGACTGGATAGTTTATCTACAGAACCGCCTAAAAGATTCGAAATACATTACGCTCTATGGGCCGCAATTCATCAAAGCGTTTTTTAGAGGTATTGCGCTATTTCAAACGACTCAGAAGTGATATATGCTGAAAAGAGTTAGAAAATGAATTTCTCCATTAAAACAGGTGTCTTTATCATTTACAGTTCTGCTACAGGAACACTCAAAAGATTTCCAATACATTACGGTCAATGGCAATTTTAGGGGCATTCATCCATTTCAAGCACAATACCGTCTTACCACATAAGTTAGGTAATGGTCCGACCACGGTCACGTGCCTCCCTCAAGAACTGTGCCAAAAGTCGCCAAGCTTGGCGACTTTTAGTGACGTGTGTGTATATTTAACTCTCAAACCTCAAAAACTATTATGAAAGTTTATATATAAGATTGTTGTAACATCTAGTTGTGCATCTCGATTTTTGGTTCCAATCTACTGGAGAGTTTATTTACAGGACCACCGAAAAGAATTTCAGTACTTTAATGTCTATGGACATCTTCAATATAATACAATTGCAGACAGTGATTGTTTGGTACATGCCCAAAATCTCGCCGACTGTCCTGGACTTTGGCGAGTTTTGCCAAAATGTCGCCAAATTTGGCGATAGTCAGTCATTTCGTCCATGCCCAAAGTATCGCCATTTGTCATCGTTCTTGGCGAGTTTTGGCGAAATATCGCCAAATTTGGCGATAATCTGTCATAGTTGGTCCATGCTTAATATCTCGCCAAATGTCGTCGACATTGACGAGTTTCGCCGAAATATCGCCAAATTTGGCGCCAAAAATTATTTCGTATTTTGTATAACTCTAAAATTTTAACCCGTAGAATTTTGAACTTTTGTATTTAGAACTATATTATAATATCTAACTGTTTTCAATATCTTTTTTGACAGCAATCCACTAAGAATTTATTTATAGGGTGAGCCAAATGACTTTAAATACATTAAGGTGTATGGATGCATTCAATTCATTGAAAGTCTGTGGTCAATGACTACTGTGGCTATCCCCAAAATCTCGCAAACTATCTCAAGTTTGTCGGCTTTTGGTGAAATATCGCCAAATAAAGTGTCAGAAGGAAATCTTTCAAATTGAACTCAGCTTGGCGATATCGAAATATTTGGCTAGAAATCGCTAAACCTTACTATTATTGATATTTTATCTCTTTCAAACAAATAAGTTTAGAGGAAGTGCGTAGAAAACATTTTTATTTAATAGACGTGCAAGGAAGTCATGTGTTGGACACATCAGATTTTTTTTTTTTTAAGAAGAAGAAGAAGTATATGTGCGTGGAAAAATGGAGGAAGATATCTTAGTCCTTCTCATAATGGCTAAACTCTACAAGTACATAACCGATAACATTTATGCAAAACAGATCATACAGTACTTTGTGAATATTTCGCAGTGCCAAATTCTCTTTGGTCATTTGATAATAAAATGAATGAATACGTTACATTGTATTATGTATTTAAAGCAAACACTACACGTGGGGTAATCTGCCTTGGGAGGAGAACTTTCTTAGTGGTTCAAACGCGTATTCACGGGACATCTAGAGAGAAAAACCGTCCAAAGCTCCAGATCGACAGCCGCGCGGTAGGCCAGAAATCCTTGAATGACTGGTGACAATATTGATGATATTGAATTCTGAGAACCAATTTTTGATGTTTTAAGGCGACAATGGACCATAATTATTTTTTTTCTGCATTTATTTGCCAATTGCTGTAAAATTTTGTATATTGACATAGTTTTATTTGACTAGTAAAAATACTAACTCAAAGTTAACTTCAGAGTTTAATTAATTAAGAAATTAATTAAAACATGCTAATTAATGATATTATCTAAAAATGCTCCATGCGCATCAATTTTTGTCTGTGACATTAGATTTTTTTCCTTAAGCTAGCTTTATGTAGCTATAATAAAAGTTAGTGCGCAATTTTTTTTTTTTTATAATCAAAACTTTAGTAATGAAGAAATTATTTTCGTACACATATGTGATTTTCGGCAAAATTTCAACCAAAACAACACAAAAACATAAAAAAACTAAATTTTTAAAAAAATATTCAATAAAACTTGCACTAAGTTTCATTAATACATTTATGAAGCATCTTTTCACCAAATTTCAGTAAGATACAACAATACTGAATGCGCATGGAACATTTTTAGATAATATCATTAATTAGCATGTTTTAATTAATTTCTAACGATACCTCTGGGGGTGCCGATTTCAGGGGTTGGTCCCTCCTCTGGAATTGGTTCAAAATTACGGGACCCCGAACTAAGACGGACTTCCTCCCACTGGGGCTCATTGAAATGGAAGCCGCTCCTTCAGCCCATCGCCTGCCTATTTAGGGGGATCTGTCACCGCAACGCGGTTGCCAGAGGGCATTAGCAACAACAACAACAACAACATAATTAATTTCTTAATTAATTAAACTCTGAAGTTAACTTTGATTTAGTATTTTTACTAGTCAAATAACACTATGTCAATATACAAAATTTTACAGCAATTGGCAAATAAATGCAGAAAAAAAAAATCTGATGTGTCCAACACATGACTTCCTTGCACGTCCATTAGATCAAAAATATTTTCGACGCACTTCCTCTAAATTTATTTGTTTGAAAGAGATAAAATATCAATAATAGTAAGGTTTAGCGATTTCCAGCCAAATATTTCGATATCGCCAAGCTGAGTTCAATTTGAAAGATTTCCTTCTGACACTTTATTTGGCGATATTTCACCAAAAGCCGACAAACTTGAGATAGTCTGCGAGATTTTGGGGATAGCCAAAGTAGTCATTGACCACAGACTTTCAATGAATTGAATGCATCCATACACCTCAATGTATTAGAAGTCATTTGGCTCGCCCTGTAAATAAATTCTCAGTCGATTGCTGTCAAAAAAGATATTGAAAACAGTTAGATATTACAATAGTTCTAAATACAAAAGTTAAAAAATCTACGGGTTTAGAGTTATACAAAGAGCTGTTTTAGAGTTATACAAAATACGAAATAATTTTTGGCGCCAAATTTGGCGATATTTCGGCGAAAACTCGTCAATGTCGACGAAATTTGGCGAGATTTTAAGCATGAACCAAACAATGACAGATTATCGCCAAATTTGGCGATATTTCGCCAAAACTCGCCAAGAACGATGACAAATGGCGACACTTTGGGCATGGACCAAATGACTGACTATCCCCAAATTTGGCGATATTTCGCCAAAACTCGCCAAGGTCGAGGACAGACGGCGAGATTTTGGGCATACCAAATGACTAGTCTACAGTTAGTATTATATTGAAGATGTCCATAGACATTAAAGTACTGAAATTCTTTCCGGTGGTCCTGTAAATAAACTTTCCAGTAGATTGGAACCAAAAATCGAGATGCACAACTAGATGTTACAACATTCTTATATATGAAATTTCATAATAGTTTTTGAGATTTGAGAGTTAAATATGCACACACGTACACCAAAAGTCGCAAAGCTTGGCGACTTTTGGCATAGTTCTTGAGGGAGGCACGTGACCGTGGTCGGACCATTACTTAACTTATGTGGTAGGACGGTATTGTGCTTGAAATGGATGAATGCCCCTAAAATTGCCATTGACCGTAATGTATTGGAAATCTTTTGAGTGTTCCTGTAGCAGAACTAGAAATGATAAAGACACTTTTTTTAATAGAGAAATTCATTTTCTAACTCTTTACAGCATATATCACTTCTGAGTCGTTTGAAATAGCCCAATACCTCTAAAAAACGCTTTGATGAATTTCGGCCCTAGAGCGTAATGTATTTCGAATCTTTTGGGCGGTTCTGTAGATAAAACTATTCATTCGAATGGAACCGAAAGGGGAGGTGCACAACTAGATGTTACAACAATCCTAAATATAAAGTTTCAACATTGTACGCCTAACAGTTTTTTGAGATATGCGAGTTTAATGAATTTCGGCCCATTGAGCGTAATGTATTTCGAATGTTTTGGGCAGTCCTGTAGATAAACTATCCAGTCGAATGGAACCAAAAGGGGAGGTGCACTACTAGATGTTACAACTATCCAAAATATGAAGTTTCGACATTCTACGCCTAATAGCTTTTGAGTTAGGCGAGTTTAATGAATTTCGGCCCATAGAGCGTAATGTATTTCGAATCTTTTGGGCGTCCTGTACATAAACTATCCATTCGATTGCCACCAAAAGGGGAGGTGCACAGCTAGATCATAGAACAATCATAAATATCAAATCTCAACATTCTACGACCCATAGTTTTGAGATATGCGAGTTACATACATACGTACGTACGTACGTACGTACGTACGTACAGACGGCATGAAAAACTGGCCACAGTAGACTCGCCGCTGGTCAAAATGAGTTGCAGACGCGTTAATATGATCGTGCATGCTAGCCTACGATGAGATGCATCGAAAAAAAATTTTTATTAAATTTAGAGGTAGTCCAAAATCGGTTTATTTTGTCGAAAATTTGGCCCCAAAAATTTTTCGGGATCACATTACTTCCTTATACTACGTACAAGGAAAAGTAAAAAGTACTTCTCGTTATATATAGTACCTTTTACCGTGTGTTATTTTACAAAATGTTAATTATTTCAATGTAGTAGGAATCCGTTTTGGATGGGATAATCGCGAATACATGAATGTAGAACTGAATTTAGATTGCAGAGCTCTTGTGCAGTGTTTTCCAACCTGCTCACATCTGCATACCTACCTTTAGACAAATCTGATGTGCCCAACACATGATTCCTTGCACGCTCATTAGATCAAACAATATTTTCGACGAACTTCCTCTAAATGTATTTGTTTGAAAGAGATAAAATCTCAAATAATAGTAAGGTTTAGCCGATTTTCTAGCCAAATATTTCGATATCGCCAAGCTGAGATTCAATTTGAAAGATTTCCTTCTGACACTTTATTCGGCGATATTTCACCAAAAGCAACAAATTTGAGATAGTCAGCGATATTTTGGGATAGCCAAAGTAGTCATTGACCACAGACTTTCAATGAATTGAATGCATCTATACACCTCAATGTATTCAAAGTCATTTGCTCACCATGTAAATTAATTCTCAGTCGATTGCTGCAAGAAAAGATATCTGAAAGTTAGGTATCAACAGGTTGAAAACAGTTGGGTTGAAAACATTAGGTTGAAAACATTAGGTGGAAACAGGTTGAAAACATTAGGTTGAAAACAGTTAGGGGCATTCATCCATTTCCAGCACAATACCGTCCTACCACATAAGTTAGGTAATGGTCCGACCACGGTCACGTGCCTCCCTCAAGAACTGTGCCAAAAGTCGCCAAGCTTGGCGACTTTTGGTGTACGTGTGTGCATATTTAACTCTCAAATCTCAAAAACTATTATGAAATTTCATATATAAGAATGTTGTAACATCTAGTTGTGCATCTCGATTTTTGGTTCCAATCTACTGGAGAGTTTATTTACAGGACCACCGAAAAGAATTTCAGTACCTTAATGTCTATGGACATCTTCATTATAATACAACTGTAGACAGTCATTGTTTGGTACATGCCCAAAATCTCGCCGTCTGTCCTCGACCTTGGCGAGTTTTGGCGAAATATCGCCAAATTTGGCGATAGTCAGTCATTTGGTCCATGCCCAAAGTATCGCCATTTGTCATCGTTCTTGGCGAGTTTTGGCGAAATATCGCCAAATTTGGCGATAATCTGTCATTGTTTGGTTTATGCTTAAAATCTCGCCAAATGTCGTCGACATTGACGAGTTTCGCCGAAATATCGCCAAATTTGGCGCCAAAAATTATTTCCTATTTTGTATAACTCTAAAACTTTAACCCGTAGATTTTTTAACTTTGTATTTAGAACTATTGTAATACCTAACTGTTTTCAATATCTTTTTTGACAGCAATCGACTGAGAATTTATTTACATGGTGAGCCAAATGACTTTGAACACATTGAGGTGTATAGATGCATTCAACTCATTGAAAGTCTGTGGTCAATGACTACTTTGGCTATCCCCAAAATCTCGCTGACTATCTCAAGTTTGTCGGCTTTTGGTGAAATATCGCCAAATAAAGTGTCAGAAGGAAATCTTTCAAATTGAACTCAGCTTGGCGATATCGAAATATTTGGCTAGAATTCGCTAAACCTTACTATTATTGATATTTTATCTCTTTCAAACAAATAAATGTAGAGGAAGTGCGTCGAAAATATTTTTGATCTAATGGACGTGCAAGGAAGTCATGTGTTGGACACATCAGATTTTTTTTAATTGTTAAACCGGACACTAATTTGTTCAATTAAATAAGTGCAAAAATATTATCTGCTTAGCGCACAAAAGGTCACTGTGAAAATTATATTTGAGCTATGTTACAGCACTCCAAAAACATTTATACATAGACATGGTTGCAAAAAATAAAATGAAATACATATAAATAAATAGGCTTCTTTATATCGCCTTCATTTGAGATTTTTCTCTTTCCATGTTTCGCGTAAAGAAGGGGCAGAAATAATAAATAAATAAAAAATTATTCTTCGAAAAGTTAAGCTATGTTTAATTGCATGATTAGTTGAAAAAAGATGAATATTAATATATGGAACAGAATATAATATTTCTGTGTTTTTTGTTGACTTTATTTTATTTATGTTACTTTCTGCAGGGCCTTATTATCGAATGGCAAATTCGGGACTTTACCAGAGCCCCGACTCGAAAGGGCCCCCCAATTTCAAGTGTTGTTCTAAAATATTCTTTTTTATATCAAAATTTTATGCAAATTAAAACAATTTCATAGATGAACAAATTTCATAGATGGGGGCCGCCAAATCCATCAATGCCCGAGGCCCAGTGGTCATAATCGGGCCTGCTTTCTTGAGGTATTACATCTTTAGAATTGTATTTGTTTGCATCATTAAATTTTAAGAAAATGAACACGGCGGGAGAAGCCCTCCCCGCCCCTTATGTAAAAAATTAATTACATTTTATTAAAACCAAAGCTTTAAATATATGTGCGAACTTGAAGTATGTTTAAAAAATAATACTTTACATAAAAATATATGTAAAAGCTATTTCTAAAAAAATCATAAGCAAAGTTAACAAGCAAGAATTATTTCCGATGAATTTGACGATCATTAAAATTGGAAATTGTATAAAAATTTGCAAAAATTGTTTGTTTCATTTGATAATTTTACAGTACGTATAAAATAACGTCATTGCCTACATTAAATACGTATAAAAAGAATTTTCATGCAATTCTATTTCCTATCGTCAAACCTGTCGGAAACTTAAGATTGCCTTTATTGCAAAACTTACACTGAATTTCATTAAACGGCCATTTAAATTTTTATAGTTTTACACTGCATTTAATTAAAACGGGGATTTTTCATTAAATTTTTGCTTAAAAAAAAAGTCCTCCGAAGGTAGGCTCATACCTTAAAAAGCTTGCTCATTTCAGACCAAAGCTTTAATAAAAATTTTAAAAATAGAAATTTGCGGACGAAATTAGT